>PVJA010031658.1:14763-24766 GCA_004027025.1 Myocastor coypus
TTTTTTTTGTCTTTTTAAGACAGGGTCTCGCTATGCAGTTGAGGCTGGCCTTGAGCTCACTTTTGTAGCCCAGGCTGGTCTCGAACTCGCATTGATCCTCCTACCTCAGCCTCCCCAGTGCTGGGATTACAGGCGTGAGCCACCACGCAAACCCCTCCTTGTTTTGATAAAGAATTTTACCCGGGTTTGACCCCTGTTACTGCATGCCATGCTGGCCCTGCACCGTGTCAGCCACTGAAACTGGCCATGAATCCCAGCACTGGGGAGGCTGAGACAAGAAGATCATTGAGTCCAAGCTGTGAAGCAAGACCCTGTGCTGAATAAATAAAGGAAATATTTTTTGAAAAAGGATTTTGGTACGTATCTGGGCTTTCCTCACTAAATTCTTTTTTTGCTTGGTACCAGGGATTGATTGAACTCAGGACCCCACTCTTGCCAGACAGGGCTTAAGCCACTGAGCTATCACCCTAGCAAAGCTGGCCTCACCCTAATTGCTACTCTTCTGTCTGAGCTTCCCAAGTGTACCATCACACCTGGCATCTTCAGTTGCTTTTTTAAAAATTTTGAGACAGTATGTCACTAAATGTCACAGGCAAGCCTCAGACTTGCTGTCGTATTGTTTCAGCCCCAGAGAAGTTGGGATTACATACCCCTTACTACTAATTGAATCCTTGGTATTGCTAGAAGAGTTACAAGCAATTTTCTTTTTAACTAGCAAGCTTTATTCACATGTTGGAGCCGGGGCAATGAAGAATGTGGGCACCTCTCACTTCACTATGTTTTTCTCTTGGGCTTCAGCCATGGCTCCTCCTCTGCCCAAGGCCTCAGGTAGCTGTAGTGCTTGGCTCCATAGGTGATGCAGGCAATAGGGTGGCATAGCAGCTGAACATAATGAGCAGACAGATCTGTGTGTTGTGCCACCATCCTGTCCCTGACCTATGCGCCCGGAAGCACAACTGAGGCAGAGGAGAACACAGGGAGTAAGCAATTTTATTTTATTTTTTTAAACAATTTTTAATTTTTTTTCTTGTTTCAGAACTTTTGTTTGTTTATTTATTTTTATGACCGGCTCAGCCTGCCCTAAGGGCAGGGCTGGTGCAGCATGTGTTGATGGTGATCGAACCGCGGTCCCTGCAGCCACCTAAGCTTTCCTAAGCAGGCACTTTAGACCACTGAGCCATCCTGCCGGGCCCCGAGCAAGCAATTTTTTTTTTTTTTTTTTTTTTTTTTTTTTTTTTTTTTTTTTTTTTTTTTTTTTTTTTGTGGGACCAGGGTTTGAACTCACAATGTTGCACTTGCCAGGCAGGCACTTGTGCCACAGAGCTATCTCCCCAGCCCCTAGAGCAATCAATTTTTTAAAAAAGAAAATTTAAAAAATGTTTCTTTCTTGCCTGCTTGCTGGCACAAGCCTATAATCCCTGTACTCAAGAGGCTGAGAGAGGAGGATCACCTGAGTTTGAGGCCAGCGTGAACTGCATAGCGAGTTTAAGGCCCAAGAGAAACTACATAGCAAACACTGGTCTCAAAACAAAACAAAAAAAAACATTTTTGTTTCCCATTAGACATTATAAGACCAGCAGTTTATACCCCTCTGGGTAGTCCTGGTACCTAACACAGATCCTGCCAAATGGCAGATGCTCAGTGCATGCTATGGAATTTGAATCTGGCTCCTGGAGATCTCATTCGGTTTGTTTGTTTGTTTTGCAGAACTGGGGATTGAACTCAGGCCCTTGTGCTTACCAGGCAAGCACTTATTCTACTGAGCTATCTCTCCTCTAAGACCTCATTCTGTTTTTTTTTTTTTTTTTTTTTTTTTTTTTTTTTTTTTTTTTTTTTTTTTTTTTTTTTTTTTTTTTTTTTTTTTTTTTTTTGTCTTTTTGAGGCAGGGTCTCACTATGCAGTTCAGGCTGGCCTTGAGCTCACTTTTGTAGCCCAGGCTGGTCTCGAACTCGCACCAATCCTCCTGCCTCAGCCTCCCAAGTGCTGGGATTACAGGCGTGTGCCACCACGCCCGGCTTAAGACCTCATTCTGAAGTAGGAAGTCACTTTCCCTTTAAGGTGGACTCTGCACCTGTTGAAAAAGGCAGAAGATGCCCTGTGGTTGGGCACATCTGTCCCCATCCCTCTCTCCTGTGGCTAAGCTTCGTTGGAGGTTACCTGAAGAGCTATAGGGAGAGGAGCAGAGGCTGGAGCCAGCGTCCTTGCTGAGGTCCCTAGGGGGAGACAAGTTTCCCTGAGCCTGCAACTCCCCGCTCCCAAGGTGGTGACATTAAGACGGGAGGTGCAGAGGGGGCCCACTCCACTGGCGAGCTTCGAGGAAAGATGGAGCAGAAACAACAAACACTTAGGCTGAAGGAGGAGTTGCCAAAACAAACCGAGCGCAAAGGGCTGCCGGCCACCACCTCGGCCGGGCCAGGCTGTGAGCACGGAGGCAGAACACATACGTGCCGGGAGACACACAGGCCACCCTGCTTCCTGCCTCCCCACTCTGCTACTGAGGGATTGCAGTTAAGGCTGATGGAGGGGCCAGAGGGAAATGCTAGCAGCTTTGTCACCATCATTTCCCAGTACCTTCTGTTTTCTAGCCACCTTGTGTCCTTCTGGTCCCTGAACACACCCCCAGGTATTGTGAATCTCCTCTTAACCTCTCTGCCAGATTGCCTCTTTCCCTATTTTTTTAAAATCTTTTTGAGACAGGGTCTTGCTATGCAGTTCAGGCTGGCCTTGAGCTCACTTTTATAGCCCAGGCTGGTCTTAAACTCCTCCTACCTCAGCCTCCCAAGTGCTGGGATTATAGCCGTGCACCACCATGCCCCACTTCTTTTCCTGTTTTTTGCTTGGTGAACTCCTGTTCACCCTTGGGACCCCACCATTATCATAGCTACTGATATTTCCTCCACATTTCTCTCTCTCTCTCTTTTTTTTTAAATAGGGTCTTGCTCTCCAGTTCATTCCTAGTGATCCTCCTGTCTCAGCCTCCCCAGTGCTGGAATTACAGGCATGCGCCACCACATCCAGTTTTGGGACTGGCACAGCATGCACTACCAGGGATCAAACTTGGGTCATTGGACATGTCAGGTGCTGAGCTATCTTCCCAGCCTTCTTCGAGGCTAAAGTAAGAGAATCATTACGTGTTCGAGACCAGCTTCAAAGGGCTGGCCAGATAGCTCAGAGGACTGAAGTGCCTGCTTAGGCAGAGCCCGGTAGCCAGGGTTCGATCCCTGGTGTGCTGACCTAGCTCCATCCCAGAGTGCTCCGAAACCGAGTTTGACATTGGGTGTGGTGACACGCATCTGTAGTCTCAGCGCTTGGGAGGCTGAAAACAGAAGAGTTGCATCATACATGTAAACCACAGAAAGGAATTTTGGTAAATTAGGAGCTATTAGTTTCAGATTTAAACCAAGTTACCTTTATAACTAGAGTGAAATATATTTACTAAGACAGATTAAATAATTTCAAGCTCTTTTCTGTTTTTTTTTTTTTTTTTTTTTTTTTTTTTTTTTTTTTTTTTTTTTTTTTTTGTCTTTTTGAGACAGGGTCTCGCTATGCAGTTGAGGCTGGTCCTGAGCTCACTTTTGTAGCCCAGGCTGGTCTCGAACTCGCACCGATCCTCCTGCCTCAGCCTCCCGAGTGCTGGGATTACAGGCGTGAGCCACCACGTCTGGCTTCTTTTCTGTTATTGTTGTTACTTTTGGTTTTGGTTGAGGCCATGGTCTTGCTGTGCAGTTCAGCCTGGTCTTGAACTCACTCCGTAGCCCTGGCTGGCCTCAAACTCAAGACAATCATCCTACCTCAGCTTCCTGAGTGTGCTGCTGTGCCCAGCTTTTTTTGTTGCTTGTTTGAGATAGGGTCTTGCTATGTAGTACAGGCTGGCCTCAAACTTTTGATCCTCCTGCCTCAACCTCTCAAGTACTGATTGGTATGTGCCACCACACCCAGCAAGAGTTTCAGACTCTTGTGACTTCAAACAACAGTGAAAGTCACAATTTGCACTGTAACTGGTACTTGTGTGCACACAGTTGTCTCTTGGTATTCAAGGCTCAGTTCTGTATGACCGAGGGAATCAAAACCTAAGGAGGCTGACTTTCATTAAATAAATGTATTTGTATAGAACCCGCCCATACTGTGTATACAATAAACCATCTGTGAACTACTTATACCTAGCACAATGTAAGTAGCTAATGTACCGCATCACTTAGGGAATAGAAGTCTGTATGTGTTCAATATGAGGTTTTTTGTTTTTATTTATTTATTTGTTTTTTTTAGCATTTTCAACTAAATGTGAAGATGCATAGCTTGAAGACACAACGCTGACTGTATACTCTTTTTTTTAAAACTTAAATTTTTTTTTTTTAATTGTTTCAGAACTTTTGTTTATTCACTCATTTTTTTTATGGCCGGCTCAGCCCGCCCCGAGGGCAAGGCTGGCACAGCATGTGGTGCCGGGAATTGAACCGCAGTCCCTGAAGCCGCCCAAGCTCCCAAGCAGGTGCTTTAGACCACTGAGCCATCCTGCTGGGCTCCTGACTGTATGCTCCTAAAGCTTCCATGAAAAATTATCATTTAGGTGCTAGTAAGATGGTTCAGCAGTCTAAAGCACCTGTTTAGGAAAGTTTAGGCAACCACAGGAACCATGGTTCGATCCCGGGTACCACATGCTGTGCCAGCCCCACCCCCAGGGCAGGCTGAGCCAGCCATAATGCAAAAAAATAAATAAATTAAATGAATAAAAAAATTTACCATTTTTCCAGGCGTGGTGGCGCACGCCTGTAATCCCAGCACTCGGGAGGCTGAGGCAGGAGGATTCGTGTGAGTTCGAGACCAGCCTGAGCTACAAAAGTGAGCTCATGGCCAGCCTCAACTGCATAGTGAGACCCTGTCTCAAAAAAAAAAAAAAAAAATTACCATTTTAATGACAGTTACAGGGTCAAGGAGATAGCTCAGCAGCCTAAGTGCCTGCCTCACAAGCACAAGGACCCAGGTTTAAACCCTAGTACCAAGTGCTGTGTCAGCCCAGTGCCAAGCCTGCCACCAAAACTGGACATGGTGACGTGTGCCTGTAATCCTTGTACTGGGGAGACTGAGATGTGAGGATCACTACCAGTCTGAGCTGTGTAGTGAGAGCCTATTCCGAATAAGTAAATGATTTTTTAAAAAATAAGTGACTAGGGGGCTGGGGAGATAGCTCAGTGGTCTAAGCGCCTGCCTGACAAACACAAGGACCTGGGTTTGATCCCTGCTACCGCATGCTGTGCCAACCACAATAAATAAATAAATAAATGATTTTTTAAAAATGTTATACTTTTTTGTTGTTGTTTGGGTTTATTTATTTGCAGAACAAGGGATCAAACTCAGGACCTTGCACTTGCCAGGCAGGCACTTGTGCCCCTGAGCTATCTCCCCAGCCCCTTTACTTGCTTTTTAAAAATAAAACTGTGATCCAATATGCTGAAGGTTCACAATGAGTCACTACCCCCACTTGATAAGAATACTTGAGATAACTCTGACTTGATGTGAAAAATGTGGTTATTCCATAAACTTCTAAATAAGAAAGTAGACTAGCTATCCCCCACAATTCCTTATTCTGGGGAAGACATCTTTATTCTCCTGTATAGCCCAACCAGGAGAGCAAAGGTTCTGTCTGGTAGCTGCCTGCGAGCCATTGGGACCCTGCAGAACCAGAAAGTAAATCAAAACTCATTTCCTCAAGCATTCAGGAGGCTGAGGCAGGAAGATCTTAAGAGTTTTAAGGCAGCCCTGGGCTGGACAGTGCATGAAGTGCACAGCAAAACCATCTCACAAACAACCCATTTCCTCCCACATAACCTGACATCATGGTGGCCCCGAAGTTTCAGTTTACACACCAAACTTTCACTTTTCCAGTGCCTGGGAACCAGCACCAGCGAGAAGCCCAACAGATCCTAAGCAGTCATCCTAGCTGCATCTTCCAAGGTAATGGCCACTTTACCTTCCCGGTCTTCCTGAGACCATGACAAATTTTAGGCAAACATTGGGACTGACTGGCACATCATCATCATCATTCTACGGAACTGGGGTTCAAACTCGCAATCCTGCACTTGCCAGACAGGCACTTGTGCCACGCAGCTATCTCCCCGGGGGGCCCACTATACATTATTAAATAGTTTGTTCAGCTGGGCATGGTGGTTCATGCCTGTGATCCTCATACTTTTGGAAGGCTAAGGCAAAAGCATTTGAAGTTCCAGAGCAGCAAAGGCAACTCAGCGACTTGGTGAGACCATGTCAAATAAGATAAAATGGCCTGGGGATGAACCTCAGTGCCAAGGCCTTGAGTTCAACTCCTTTTTTTTTTTTTTGTCTTTTTGAGACAGGGTCTCGCTATGCAGTTGAGGCTGGCCTTGAGCCCAGGCTGGTCTCGAACTCGCACTGATCCTCCTGCCTCAGCCTCCCGAGTGCTGGGATTACAGGTGTGAGCCACCACGCCCGGCTCTCAACTCCTACTTCTTGAAAAATCTAGCAAAAACCCAGCTTGTTTTATGTTACATTATTTGCAACATAATCTATGGACTCTGTGAAGGCTGGAAACGGTCCTCTCTAGGACCTAATACTTCTAGAGGTTTCCTACTCTCCCTACTCAGATATACACAGAATTACAGAGGAAAGAAGTAGCACCAGTGAGTGGAAGAGCACAACACAACTTCATACTTTTTATTGTCCAGGACAAGAAAAAGCCACTGCTTAGGCCCAATAAGAGAAATTACTGTCCCACCCTCAATTCAGTCTTTTGGTCTTCTTCTTACATGGCTCTTTTGGGTAGTCTGTGACAGTACTTAGCACCTAAGAGTCAAGAACACTGTGTTGGGACCAAACTGTGTTTGTCTTCATTTCAATTACTTGGGTGTGACCCTGAAGACCCGGATGTGGATGGCTGAGTTGTTCCGGGTTCGGGTTAGTGGCTCCCGCGTATCAGTCTCGGGTTCCAGCTCATCCACAAGCTCCACAGTGGAGGTATTGGCAGCGACCTGCAAAGATCCAAAGCTGCCTGCTTGCAGCTGCAGGGCAATGTTGATGGCACGGTTGATGGCCAGGCCCAAACCGTGAATGTAGATCTCAGTGCATGCATTCTGACCCCGAGCCCCTCCGTCCAACAGCTTCTGGCAGCGGGCCAGCTGGGCCTTAAAGTCAGTCTTCATGTTGACGTAAATGTCGTTGGGCCTCCGGGGCAGACGGTGGGGAAGACGTTTCCGAAGGGTGTACTCCACCGGGTCCAGCTCAGCCTCGATGGCTCCTCGGGGCTCCCGGTTTTCAGCCATGCTTCAGGAGCTGCCATCAGAACAGAGAGATCACAAAACAATTTAGCATCCTTTCCTATCCTACTTCCATAAGGGGGCATGCTCCATGCCTCTCCCCTTTGAGCTTCTCAGTTCTCATTCATTTGTCGCGTCACCCTCATCCTCACACCCTCCGCCCCCTCGCTGCCCCCTTCCCTGGCTCGACTGCGCTTACCCTTTCCGCTCCACAGTGTCCTCCAAGCCGCGCGCAGCCCGTTCCCTGCCAGGCCACTCAAGAGTTCGCCGATCGGTCGAACTGGAGACCGCTGCCCGCAACTTGTAAGGTCGGAGAGAAGCGGAGAAAGAAGAGAAGCAGAGCGCAACCAAGAACGCCAAACCGAAGCTCCAAGAAGAGAGCTACGGAGTGCGCACGCGTCCCACGACCCCCGTCTCCCCCACGCCGAGTCGCCTTCCGGCAATCATTCTCCCCGCCCCTTTTCTGAGCACTCGCGCGACCTCTTGAGTTTGACACCGCGAGACTTCCTAGCCTGACGAGATATACACGCGTACGCCTGGGCGGAGCGAGGCGCCATGGGGCGGAGCTAGGTGGGCGAGGTGGGCGTCTGTGGTGGAAGTTCTGGCGGTTAGAGGCCGGCCTGAGAACCGTTCTAGGGGTGCAGAGGATAGGGAATGGAGGTGCAGGCAGGGAGTGACGTTGAGTTTAGGAGTCCGTGGTCTAGAAGGGACTTGAAGGGAAGCTGAACTCTGCGTCCTTCGAGTTCCCCGGGCTAGCAGAGGCGTGGGTAGAGGACCTCTCGTCCAGCATCTCTGGTGCTCCGGCACTTGGCCACAGTTCCTGGGGACCTTTTTCTCCCTGTACGCGGGGATGCACGGCCCAGCTTTCACAGCTTCCCACCCCACAGCCGTCGCCTCGGGTCTGTGGCCGGTGACCCAGAGCAGGAGCTTGCCGCCCCCTACTGGGCAGGCAACCTTCCTGGCTCCCCAAGGCTAGGGGGGCTAGGTTCTGGTCGACACTGATTGGCATTCGTAGCACTCAATTCTTCTTTTGAGATTGGACCAGGCTAAATTGCCGAAACTATTGAATTTGGAATCTTCCTGCCTCAGCCTCCAAAAGTGCTAGGATTACAGTTGTGCGCCACCATGCTCAGCTTCCTGTCCAAGTTCTGGCCAGTTCCCTTTGGAAAAAGAACCTTTGTATTTGGCTTCTCTGTCACTCAAATGGGGTACTAATTTCTACATTGCCGTTGAGTTGTGGAAGCAGTGTAACTCTGCAAACTGTGAGCCTGCACATGTGAGTTGGCATCTTTCTGACCCCAAACCATCTTTCTGGGGCATAGTCTTACTTCATTTGACACAGGGTTAAGAGAATTGTGCTCCCACTGCCAAATAAATTCTGGCTTTTTTTTTTTTTTTTTTTTTTTTTGTGGGACTGGGATTTGAACTCACAACCTTGTGCTTGCCAGGCAGGCACTTGTGCCATGGAGCTATCTCCCCAGCCCCAATTGTGGTGTTTTCTTCTGCTCCAAACTCTTGGTTAATCACGAATTAAAATGTAAGACTCAACATAGGAAAGAGACCAGTTCTTTCCAGATGGATCCATATGTTTAATAACTACAAAAGTGTCAGCAAGAACTTTTATGTAGATAAGTGTATCCTAAAATTTAAATAGAGAAAGGGAGCAAGATGTGGTGCATGGATGTAATCTGAGTACTCAGTAAGCTGAGGCAAGATGATGGTCAGGAGTTCAAGACCAGCCTGGACTACAAGGCCAGATCCTGTCTCAAAACAAAGCACTGCAATAGGAAATGTCTTACTGGCTGAGTGACAGACCCAAAATTGAAAAGAATGGTATGGAGAGATCAGCAATCCACAGGGAAAGCCAGTCTCTGGGTGTGTCTTCTTTTAATTTTTAAAGATCATTTATTTATTTGCTTTTTTTTTTTTTTTTTGGTACAGGGTCTCCCTATGCTGCTCAGATTAGTCCTCCTGTCTGAGCCTCCCCAGTTCTCAGATTACAGGAGTATGCCACCAGTGTCAGTGGCCAGCATGACATGCAGTACCCAGGATTGAACCGGGGTCCTTGTGCTTGCCAGGCAGGTGCTTAGACTACTGAACCATTTCCCCAGGCCTGTGTATCTTTTTTTTTTTTTTTTGACAAGGGTGTAAAAGCAGTTCTGAGTGGGGAAAGGATGGTCTTTTCAGCAAGTAGTGCTGAAGCAGTTTGACAGCAGGCAAATAAATGAACTTCAGCAATGCAAAATCAATGGCAAATCAAAATATAAAGTCTGCAACTATAAAATGTTTAGGTGAACCAGGTCTCATGGTGCATACCTGTAATCCCAGCACTTGAGAGGCTGAGATGGGGATCTCAGAAAGTATGAGATGAGCCTGGGCTACATCATAAGTTCAAGGCCAGCCTGGGCTACATATAGTAAGACTTGTCTGAAAACACACAAAAACCTGCTTAGATCCAAACATACAGGGAATCCTACAAGGTAGGGTCAGGCAGCGTTCTTAGATGTGGTTCCAAAGGCACAGTCCATAAAAGAAAAAGAAAAAAACAAACTGATGAGACTTCATCAAAATTTCAACCTACAGCTAGACATAATACTATTGCATACCTATAATCCCAGTACTCAAGAGGCTGAAGCAGTAGGATAGCTGTGTTTAAGGCCAGCCTACACTACATAGTAAGACCTTGTTTTAGTTTTTAGTTTAGTTTTTTTTTTTTT
>PVJA010031659.1:0-24729 GCA_004027025.1 Myocastor coypus
GGGAAGAGGGGGAAGAGGGGGAAGAGGGGGAAGAGGAGGAAGAGGAGGAAGAGGAGGAAGAGGAGGAAGAAGAAAGACAGAAGAAGAAGAAATCATTTTTTAGAGAGCTTTATTCTTTCTACACTATTTCTTCACCATTTCAAAAGCTTTCCTTCTTTGTAAGTATTTGGTAGGTCATAGCTATCTAGTCCAATAGAAGATGCTGCTCTTTCTGCCTCTTCATTCCATTTGTGTATGCTGTCTATTGTTTGAGATTATTTAAAGAGAGTACCACATAATTAAAATGTATTATGTATGATATTTGCTACTGCAGACTATTTACATCTTTTTTCTGAAATGGTGGTATCAAAATATCCCTTTTTACAACTTATTTAGTGTGTATTTGAGTGGAAAAATAGTAAAAATAAAACATAAAATAGTCATGGTCACGCATACCTGCAATTTCTGCTATGTGAGTAAACTGTTAGTATGAACATAGGCCTCAGAAAATTTAGCAAGACTCTCAAAATAAAATTGAAAAAGAGTGGAGGTGTAGCTCAGGGGTAAAGGGACCCTGAATTTTGTCTTTAGTACAAAAAGTACCATGATGTCGGCATTAAGTGTCACATTGCATGTAATAAACATATATTACAAATTGTATATTATACATTATCAATTTTATTTTATTTTATTATTTATTTATTTATTTATTTATTTATTTATTTATTTATTGTCTTTTTGAGACAGGGTCTCGCTATGCAGTTGAGGCTGGTCCTGAGCTCACTTTTGTAGCCCAGGCTGGTCTCGAACTCGCACCAATCCTCCTGCCTCAGCCTCCCGAGTGCTGGGATTACAGGCGTGCGCCACCACGCCCGGCCACATTATCAATTTTATACAATTTTATATATCATATATTATATACAGCAAACACAAAATACATATACAAGCACATATTAAATTTAAAAACTTGATCACAAATTACTTGACTTTAAAGACATTTGTTCTTTTCAGCTCAAAGATTTCTTGCAGCTCATATATAATCTTATTTTTCCTAGAAAAATCCTGTTGATCCAAGTAAATTTAGAATGCACTCTCTGAAAATACTTCTACATCTCAGGAAGAAATAGGACATAATGCTTTTTTTTTTCTGGAAAAAAACTTGTTCTTCTAAATAAATCTGAAATGTAATTCTCTTTTCAAATCCTTTCCCATCTCAGAAGATACCTGGACTTTTCTTTGTGTCCACAAAACTCTGCCCTGGAGTTGCAATTGGCATTCACGTGTCTCTGGGTAACTGCCCAGTGTTCCGGCTTGAACGCCCCACTCAGGCGTACATAAGTGTGCGAAGTCTGCGTGCTCCTTCAGCTTACAAAGGCGTGGGGCACCTGTGCTTCCATTGTTAGTGTTAACATGAAGAACATTTAACACAGCTCTTGCTGAATGAATAATCAAATGTCAAATCTACATGCATGTGAATATAAACTGAGTGTTCTGAGCTTTTCAGATTAGTACTATATTTATTTATATTGCATGAGTTGATTTGCTCTTTAGTTACTTATTTTTAACCAGTCCCAAGTTTTCATACATATTCTGATTCTTCTGTGTACGTGCTAAGTGTCTTAAATTAGTGTATATCAAATCATAAATACATAGGGTAATTATTAATAAATTAGACAACATAATAAAGTTATTGTGCACATGAGTGCATTTACTGAAATGACTGGAAGATCATCTTCATTTCTACACAGGGTCATAGCAGGCTTGCATTTTCTATACTCTTGGAGTGAAGTTTTCAAGTGTGTTTTTGTGAACCACCATGACCCCAAAGCAACGTTGTGGACTTTGGTTTTGTGTCAGGTATATATCGATTTCAGAAGTGACACACATCTGCTTTGATGATGACATTGTCCAGCCTGTTACTTCTATGTAACAAGGACAAGATTTTGAAGTAACAATGCAGCTCCTGGCATCCAGGCTGCTCTATCCAAGCTGAAGAACTTCACTGAACTTGAAAAAAAAAAATCTCTGCTTGCAAATGTAATTTATTGAAGTAAAAATTTCCCAGGAGAGCTGGTCTCCTTATCTAGGGAAGAAGATGATCAGTACTGCACACATCACACACACACACACACACACACACACACACATCATTTATATAGATATGAGATATGATCAAACATCATGGCAAATGTTTGCACTATAATTTTTGTTTATTTGTTTGTCTTTTTGAGAGAGAGTCTTGCTATGCATTTCAGGCTGGCCTTGAGCTCACTTTTGTAGCCCAGGCTGATATCTACCTCACACTGATCCTCCTTCCTCAGCCTCCCAAGCACTGGGATTATAGGTGTGCACCACCACACCTGACGCTACACTATAAATTTTAATATTGTAACAGATATGCTGCCTTTACAATTGTGTCTCACATTCAAAACACACAACACAAAGTTCTTGCCACCTTCTGAAACGTTGCTCTTTTTTGAGTGTCATTAGTTGTGTTGTCTTGACCATCTTTATGTCCTTAAATGATTCAAAATCATTGGCCTTTCATGGTCATTTTGACTCTGAGGAGGAGCCAAGAATCATGGTAGGAGATCTGGTGAATGTAGAGAAGCAGGACAAACTGTGATGTCTGGTGTCTTGGTGAGCTTTATTCTCTGTTGGATGTCACTCAGCAGTAGCAGCAGCCTATTTATAGGGAGACAAAATGATTGATAGATAGATAGATAGATAGACAGACAGACAGACATAGATTGATAGAGAAATTGAGAAATTAATAAGGAAATTAAGAGGGATACAAAGAAACAAAGAGAGATCCAAACAGATTTAAGAAGATGCATCAGGAGATGCTAGAGACAGACAAGTCCAAAACTCTGCAGTCAGATGAGGAAGTAGGATGCCTAGGGAAGAACTGTTTCTGCAGCTTAAGTCCACACCCTTCCAAAACGAGCTGATCATTCAAAGGAGACAGAAGAGTTGGCTAATGACATCCTGTATGCTAGGATGAAATCATTAATTTTCACACACATTTATATTTGCTATAATTTAAATGTATTTTCATTTGCAAAGTGGTGATTTTTGGATATATATAACACATATAAATATATATATATTAAAATATAGAATTTTATAGTAAATAAAGTGTTTCACCTTTCAATGTCAAGAGAAAAGCTAGATATTGATCATTTATCTCCTCCCTTCAACAATTACTTCATGAATACATTTAAGGAATGAACTTAGTTATGTCTTAAGTGTTTTGCAAATGTGATGAACCAGGATTTTGAATAAGAGCAGTGTCCTTACTCAGGTTTACTCTGCCTTGATTGGAAAAGTGTATGTTGCATGTTATCAATGTCCTAAGACCAAAACTACCAGGAATATACTTGGCAAAGATGGAAAGATCACTTGCTAAAAACTACAGTACAGAATGTACTGAGTTTCTCAGTAACACGATCTACTAATGTAAGTACTAATTGGATTGAAGATGGAGAATTTTCCCATTGAGGCTGTGACAGTTAAGTCATGTTGATTTGTGAAAGTTAGTTTACCAGTTCATTTGTAACTGATTGTAGATATTTCTGCTGAAAACTAACTTAAAATTTGAACTGAGTGACTTAAAATTAATTCATTAAAGCTCTAGCAAGCAAGCGCAACAGCTTGGGGTTCCAGCCGCACTCCTAAAGGAACACAGAGAGGGCAATTGAGACCGAGTATGACGATGCATGCCTATAATCCCAGCTCTTGGGAGGTTGTAAGCAGGGGAACCACTGCAAGTCCGAAATAGTAGTGAGACTCGAAACACCCTGTACAGCCTTCCCTAAAATACAATCAATCAATCAATCAATCAATCAATAAAATTAACTTACATTACATTAAACTGTGTGTTAAATTTAGTTTTATTTATCTTTTTAAAGAATTTTTTATTTTATTTTATTTTCTTGTTTCAGAACCTTTATTTGTTTATTCACTCATTTTTATGGCCATCACAGCCTGCCCTGAGGGCAGGGCTGGCGCAGCGCGTGGTGCTGGGGATCGAACAGCAGTTCCTGAAGCCGCCCAAGCTTTCCCAAGCAGGTGCTTCAGACCACTGAGCCATCCCACCGGGCCCCTGTGTGTTAAATTTAATGTACAATATTATTTGGTAAATATTATATCTATGGCATGGATTATGTTTTTCTACCTATAGTGAATCAATTTAATACCAGGAGTGTAGCATGTTGTACAAAGTCAGCATCATTTTTCTACATCTGTCTCTTTTTAAGTAAAGAAATTTTCAAAGAAATTGTCTTCCATTTGGCTGAAATACAAACCAAACACTTAAAATGTATCAATATGGTGCAAAATTTATTACCGCTTATATCCTTAAATTATGAAAACATCTGAATTACATTTCTATAAAATATAAAAGTACAAAAAATATTTTGATTAATCTCATTATATCTATACCCAATTCTATTCATATGCAGAAGAGGTATCAAAGTAATCAATGCATAATAATATTGTCTAGTTAAGACTGAGGAGATAGCTCAGCAGCCTAAGTATCTGCCTGGCAAGTGCAAAATCCGACGTTTAATTCCTAGTACCACACACACACACACACACACACACACACACACACACACACACACACAATCTACCTAGTACTTCATCTTCTTCCTCCAAACATCTATATCTATCTGTATCTGTATCTGAATCTGTATCTCTATCTATCATCTATCTATTGTCTAGCTAGCTAGCTAGCTATGTAAAAGGGTAGGTTCCAAATCTGTGGGAACTATCCAAAAGTACTAAAGAAATATTCATTTAAAATGTTGTTGAGTCCAGTGACATAGCTCAGTGGACTAAGCACCTGCTTTGGCAAGCATAGTGCCTGGGGTTCATTCTCCAGTACTACAGGCTGCACTGGCCGCGTCCCCTGAGCGTGCTATGCTGGCAACTGAGACTGGGCCTGGTGGCACATGTCTGTAATCTCAGTGCTGGGGAGGCTGAAACAGGAGGATCATGATGAGTTCAAGCTTCATAGTGAAACCCTGTACCAAATACTATTTTTTTTTAAATTGTTCTATGTGTGATGGGCTGCAAGTAGTCATGTTAACTGACATTGTCAGGACAATCTAAGCAGATGGCAAATATAGCTACTGAAGCAGTCAGATTTCACATATTTTTGGTATACAACTTTTAATTAATTACTTTATTTATTTATTACAACTTTTAATTTTTTAACAAAATGATTGTTAAAAACTTAATAACTATGCTACAATGAATTAGTTATCAAATGTATTACTGAGATATACTTCTCCCTTAAATGTTGGTTGAAATTTTCCTTATCCATTTTCTTTATTTTATGAATAGATAAATGACAAATAAGCCCCACAGAATATAAACGATTATTCAGAAAAAATTAAAAGCCAGAATCACAGAACTAAGAAGATATCAGATGCCCTGACCTTCAAGTTAGCTATCCTATTATGTTTATTATTTTCTATCTCCTCTTTGTAGGTGACATTAAAGAATTAAGTATAATGCTCCTCAGCTTTACATTACTAAAATATTTATGTTTTGAGTTCTAATCAGTTTTCATTATCATAAAAATAAGCATTACTTTTCCTACAACCATGCTAATAAAAAAATCACTACCATCCAGAAACTGTTTGCTCTACCTCAAACACATTTAAATTATACATGCTTTAAGATTTCTTCCATATCTTTTTAGAAAGTTGTCGTTGTGTCTGCCTTATATCCTAGAATATAATAAAAGCTCAGTAACAATATTTTTGAATGCAGGATTGCAATGGAAACTCAACTCTATTTATTTTGGAATATATTATAATACATGTTTAGCATCCATATGATGGATTTATCTAACTTTATTTTGCTTAGAATCAAATTAAGTCTTCTCCATCCCTACTGAAGACTATAAAAGAAAAGTAGGTCACATGAATCTTGTGGTTTTATCAGAAACACTGCTAAAGATTAAGCAGTTAAAATGAGTTAAAAATTAGTTAAGTCTTCTTGAACTATTTTCTAGAAACAATGAGGACAATTTAATAATAATTGCAAATATTTCAATCTAATGTTCCTTGATTTTGCATGACATTTTTATATAAAATAATCTATCAAATTTCATATGATTATCCTTTTAAAATAATTTTCTCTGTGTAATAACAATCCATAATTTAACTACCTGTGCTTTTATTATGGTGAAAATTTGAGAACAAATGGAAATACTGGCTTTTAAAACCTATAATACTATTTTAAATTCATCTTTCATATAAAGCAGGAATAATGAATTACTAAGCTATAATAGCTTGAAAATTCAGTTTATGCACAATATATTTTCAAAGGAAACATATATACAATTGTGTTTAGTGGTTCTTATTTTAGGTAGGTAAGTGGGTATAATTAGAGTGTAACTTTGGTTCAAAACTCTTAGAAATAAATAGAATATATACAGTAAAATTATAAATAAATAATAAATATAGCATACTGACTTAGCCCCATTTATAAAAGTTATTATGCTATTAAGTGTTTCTTTCGAAAATATATGATTTGGTTCAAATTTCATGGCGCTGCTTAGATCTGCTTTAACACTACCCAGGTGTGGTCCTCTTTACAAAGTTGCATCTTATTTTATCTCCACAGATTTTGATGAAAATAAAAGAGTAAATTTAATTAGACCAAAAATAACATATATGCCTTCAACCTCTGTGTAAATGAGTTAATCTAAAATGTTGATTTATAATAGATTCCTTATATCTAATTGTCATTTAAAGTCCATGAAATTTTAAATTCATCCATATTAATAGATCGCCACTAAACTGGAGATGCATTTTGCGTTTTTCCAATAAAATGGTTTAATATTGAAAAGTTTTATTGTTTTATTTAAATTATGTTAAATATAACATCAGTTGAAGTAGACTTAAAATCCACAAGTGATAGATTTGGTATTTAGTCTATTTTGTCAATAAATCAACTATAAGTATTTGCAATACACATATAAATGTATTTGAAATTTCTCATAATGATATGGAGAAATTCATTGAGCACTGTGGGGCTTCTTTCTGTCCTTATACTACAGTAAGGTTGAAATCTCCTGCGTGCCTAGATTATTATACTGTATCTCACAATCAATTCACTAATATAATTTTAAATACACTATGATTTATAAATTGAACTTATAATGTGTATGTCCTTCTACAATCTGAGTTTGTGAGACAAAAATACATATCCACATCTTTAATTCATATTGATGGATGTAGCGAAATTTCACGTTTTCCTGCTGAATAATTCCTTCATTTATATGTGTCTATCCATTGTCCTTCCTTTTAATTTACTTTTTCTAACTATAAAGGAAAATGTTCTGTAAGTTCTTGTGCATGTCTTGGTTCATTTGTGCAAGTATTTTCCTAGATTATGTAGAAGACGGTTTCATATGTGTGTAAATACCATGTGTGTAATTACACAAATTTCCATACTCCTCACATGTTTGAACTCCCATTTTCTACATCCATATTCCTAATTTGAAGTTAAATGACTGTTTGGCCAGTGTCATAGATACTCGCTTGCATGCTGTTACTGTTGTCGCTTTAAGTTCATTTTTACGTATGAGAGTTAATGATTTTTCAAGAAGTTCATTGATAATTCTCAGATCTTTTTATCAAATTATTATCTCATATTCTTCATTGGAAATCGTTTCAATTTCAATATTAAACATGTCATAATAGCCTTTGAGGGAAAAGTTATATTCTATAAAATGTTCTTTAATTTTTTAAAGAATTTTTTATTTATTTATTTTGTTTGTTTGTTTGTCTATTTATTTTTATGGCCAGGTCAGCCTGCCCTGAGGGCAGGGCTGGTGCAGCATGTGGTGCCAGGGATAGAACCGCGGTCCCTGCAGCCACCTAAGCTTTCCTAAGCCCGTGCTTTAGACCACTGAGCCATCTTGCCGGGCCCCTTTTAATTTTGATGCCTAAAACCTAGTGTGCCTGACCCTCTCAAGGGGCTTTGCACTGCCCAGTCTGAGTGCTTAATTTAGGGTGTACACAGAGCTTAAGTATATGCAATATAACTTTTGAAAATTTACTTTTATACCTAGAGGTCTTCATGCCTCAAAGTTTCACACACACTCAATGGAAAAGCTGTGAAATAATGAATTGTATCAACAATCAAAAAATATTAAATCAGGGGCCCAGCAGGATGGCTCAGTGGTCTAAGGCACCTGCTTAGGAAAGCTTGGGCAGCTGCAGGGACCGCGGTTCGATCCCTGGCACCACATGCTGCACCAGCCCTGCCCTCAGGGCAGACTGAGCTGGCCATAAAAATAAATAAATAAACAAACACAAGTTCTAAAACAAGAAAAATAAATAAATAAAAAATAAAATTAAAAAAAAGAAATATTAAATCATTGCTAAGTGATGTGCTCCCATATCAGAATCTGCAGATCTAGCTTGCAAGTTATGAAAATCATATTAAAGCACTTAATTATTATTAGCTGTTTATCTATAGTATGTAGTGAAAATATTTTGAGTATATTCTAGTTTCTTATAAGTTTGAGAAATTTATAAACATCACAATCTCCAAACTTCCTCTGCACAGCTCTTACTTTTATCTGGATAGACTGTGTAGAAGTGAAGTTATATATAAACAAATCCTAAGTGAAAAACTAAGCTATTTTCAAGAGCTACTTACTGAATAGTGAATAAAAATAGTCAGTCTGATAAATTTCCATTGCTTCAGCTGTTAGAAACAATCTTCACAATGGCTCCAGAAAATAATAAGGATTACTAACTCATGTCATAGAGACATCTGATCTCCCAGGGTCTTTCATACATAGGTGGTTATAAAAAATCCAACAGAATGCTTACACATTCAAACAAATGACTGGCTTTCTCCAATGACAGTAATGTCCGACAAGAGTAATTTCTAAAGTAAACCACACATTTCATTCTCCACTGGTATAGTTATGGCACTTGGAATGGACATTTAACTATAGTATTTTTTTTTTTTTTTTACAAACTTCTCAGTTTATGACTGTAACTCAGATTTTCACTTTCGAGGGATGTATACATTTCTCGTGGGCTGTTAAAAGTGTCAGATATGAAACTAGCAAGCAGTAACTTGGGCATGGGGCTAGACATCACTAAATGTCATACTTAGACATGTGTCCATTGTTCAATCATAGAAAAAAGAATGAATTATTATTTTTACCAGTTTGATTACCACAGATCTTGTAACATTATTTTTTTTCATTATGAGTCCTTTTTTTAATCTGATTTAAATAAAAAACAAGCAGAAATAGTGTCAATTTTTTGTATACAAACAAAATACTAATCCCTCCTTCTTGGAATCAGTGCACTTAGTGACCTTAAATGTTTAATATTTAATCTCCACTTGACAGATTTTTTTTGTTCTTGTGGTAATAGTACTTATAAACCGTGTGGGCAGGTCATAGTTTATAGAGTTTGTCAGATGCTTTCTTAAACCTGAATGGTGGAGGCCAGTGAGATGGCTCAGGGTTCTAAAGCACCTGCTTAGGAAAGCTTTGGTGAATGTAGGGACCATGGTTCGATCCCCGACACCACATGCTGCGCCAGCCCCAACCCTAGGACAGGCTGAGGTGGCCCTAACATTGAAAAACAAGAACACCAACAAACTGAATGCAGACCAGATACTGTGAGCAGGTATAATATGGAATGATGCGGTCCCTGTCTCTGAGATCAAATATCTTGAGCGAACATGGTGAGGATGTAGTGATGATACTCACAGGGATCTTTCATCCCCACTATTGAGTAAGTAATTTACTTTTCAGTTAATAGATATTTTATGGAATCATATTCTATAATAAATAAAAGTGGTTTTCTTCATTATACCTCTAGCCTCAAATTTCACTGATGAGTTCCATGATTCAGTTAGCCTTTATTAGACTCATACAGTAACAGAGATCTCTTTGTCTTCCCTCATTAAGTTATACACTTATAACAATATGATGAATAATCCAATACACAGAGAAGTTAAACACTGAATGTGACTATATATTGGATAGATTAGTGTATTGATAAATTCTGCCTTCTAAGGTTATGGAAGAAACATAGCTGAGTATGATTACATGTGCAAATTTTAAATTTACTTTTAAATGTTTCAGTGAAAAAAATGCATCAATTGTTGAACAGAGAAGAAGCAAAGTAAGAGAGGTAAATTATAATCAATTGAAATATGTATATACTGCATGGTCTATTTCTGCATTACTTTCTTTTTTTTTTTTTTTTGTCTTTTTGAGGCAGGGTCTCACTATGCGGTTGAGGCTGGCCTTGAGCTCACTTTTGTAGCCCAGGCTGGTCTCGAACTCACACCGATCCTCTTGCCTCAACCTCCCAAGTGCTGGGATTACAGGCGTGAGCCACCATGCCCAGCAAAGTTAACACTCCTATAATTTTCCAGAGTTTGGAATGATACTGGTGTATATTTGTTTGTTTGTTTGTTTGTTTTGTGGAACTGGGGATTGAACTCAGGATCTTGCACTTGCCAGGCAGGCACTTGTGCCCCTGAGCTATCTCCCCAGTCCTGCATTACTTTTTTAACCTTTTAAGAAGCTAAAATAATTTTAAAAATAAAATGTAATGAAGTGTGACTGTATAACACCTAATAGGCTTTCATTAGATTTATTTTGTGAATTTGTAACATTCACATGAAATATAAAAAGAATTACAAAATTTCAAGTGTTAAAAATTTGTAAGGTATCTGAGATAAAATATATCAGAATTTAATTAGCAAAACATGAATATTGACATTCCATAACTTTTCAATTTTATTTTATTGTAATGTATTTAGTACGGGGTCTCACAATGCAGCGTGGACTCATAGAGATCCCCCTGTTTTCAGCCTCCCCAGGAGGCTGGAATTGCCGGCCTGCACCACCAGGCCCAGACCTGGTTCCCAGTTTAGTGTATCCAGGGTCTACTCCAGCAAGGTATGCCATGCTGGGGTTCACACCCAGGGCCCCATGTTTGTCTAAGCAGGCAATTTGTCCACCAAGCTATATTGCCAGCCTGACATTCTATATCTTAATACGTTATTTTTTTCTACTCCCCCACCCTGAAGACTCTCTTCATGCTCTTTGTTTTTCTCTTCCTTCTCTTCAAGTTCCTCCTTCTTCTTTGTTTCTATCACCTGTATTTGAGTCAAAGTCTCTCTGTGTCACCCTGGCCACTCTCCACCTTGGAAGTCTCAGGTGATTCATTCTGCCACCTCGGCCTCCTGCGTGTGGGACCACAGGTGTGGTCAGCTCTGGGCTATGCTCATCTGTCATGTTGGGAAAGCAGACTTCACTGTATTTTGCCCAGAGATCATATGCAGCTAACTTTGAAAAGAAAGTACTTGTGCATTGTCGAGGTTTTCTTTTTTAGACTAAGAACTCTGTATCAAGTGGCTTACCATTCTTATGGAGTAGCAAGAGTATAGGGTCTCACGTTCTCCTATGAAAACTTCTATCCATATTTCTAGACCGAGGAGCCAAAAAACTAAAGAAATAGTCCTTGTCCAGATTTTATCTTTTGTCTGTACAGTGCACAGTAATTACTTTGCTCCTTGGTTCACCTATAGAACACATAACACATCTCAATGTGTTTCTCATGGCATTCCACTTCCTTCATGTCCTGTTCCTCTGTTGAGACATGACATGGTTTGAACCTCCAATCTGAGGCTCAGATAGCATAGCCTCTAAACATCGTGGGCAAAGATGCTTAGCATGTTTTACATGGTTTTAGCAATTAACATTCAAGATCATTAATAAGAATTGACCATTATTACATTATTTCAATAGTTTCAATCATCATATGTCTATATGTGCCAGGAAATGAATAGATTTTGATGCGTCTCAAACATATAGTCATGAAAGGGTTGAAAACAAATACATGCAATTATCTTTACAGTTACATATGGGTTTATGATATCAATTTTCTTTTATTGTTTGATACATGAATATTGCAATTTAAATAGATACAAAAATAACTTACGCTATATTTACATTTAGGTAGTGAAAGCTTCTTAACAATTGCGTTTTTTGAAGCAAGGAAAAATATATCAGATTAAAATGCTGTCCTTCAATGTGACATAAAATGTGAGACCGGATCTCATGGTTTTATATATGAAGAATAGTAACCTCTAGAAAAATCGTTCTGAAAATTCATCCTTTTTTTTTTTTTTTTTTTTTGAGACTCAGGTGTTGCCCTACTTAAATATGTTTAAAGACATTCTTTGATTGGGGCCCAGCGGGATGGCTCAGTGGTCTAAAGTGGCTGCTTAGGAAAGCTTAGGCTGCAGTAACCACAGTTTGATCCCCGGCACCACATGCTGAGCCGGCCAAAATAAATAAATAAATAAAATAAACAAACAAAAGTTCTGAAACAAAAAAATAAAATTAAATTAAAAACTAAAAAAAATTCTTTGATTATTTGGGTGCAAGGCAAAGGTAAAAGCTAAAAAACAAAAGAGCTTGCTGTCAACTCCACAGCTACCAAAAAATGCCAAGCTAGTTTTGTTAAGTCTATGGCAATAAGTTAAAATTATATATATACATTTATATATATATATATATATATATATATATATATATGCACACACACACATATACACAGAGATATGTTAACTGCTTTGTGCTTCATTTTTCAGGAATCCGGCCCAAATTATTTAAGAAAAACTTTTGCACACAGAGACCACTGGAAATGAGCAAGCATTATAATAGTTTAGAATTTAGGTATAGAAAACAGGGTTGAATTTAAAGCAACTCATAGCTAAACTGTTGTGTGGAAAGCAAATTGTTTCCATAGATAACTGTGGTCCTAATAAAAGAAGTGTTTGCTCAGATGAGCTGACTCTTTATCGAGATAGATATATTTACAGAAATTTCCTAGGGGAAACATTAAATGATTGGATTGCATTCTTATCTTCCCAGAAAAGGGTGCCTGGAGCAAATGACTTCAGTCAATCTGACACAAGTGATGTTGGTTCTCCAATCTGATCATTTAGGTTTGTAGATTAAATTGGACTGGTTTCTATTAGTGAGGTGTTCAGCACCACTAAGAAATTATATTGAAGTGCATATTATTACTAGAAAATGAATTATTCACATCTTACTTTAATAATGAGGTTTTATGAAATTATTTGAAACACAAACATGTTGTTATAATATTCTTTCTTATGAGTCACTGAGAACCAAAGTTGAAGCACAACAAATATTGTATGATAAAATTGTAAAACCAAAGCAAAAAGAAATCTAAGAACTCACGTCTGGACTCATCAGTCCTTCTCTGCAAGAATATGAAACAAATGTAATTTCTTTTATAGGAACTTCAGTCAAATATATACATATATGTGAAAACACACACACACACACACACACACACACACACACACACGCATGACAGGCTTGGTAGAATAGTATTATTAACTTTGACTACCACTGACTCTTTGACCTGAAAGGACTTACACAGAATATAATACTATTCTCCCTGGAAGTTTAGGGCACTAGAATTCACAATTCTTCAGTCTTTATATCTTTCACATTTTTAAATTTTTTTTTAATTTTTTTCTTATTTCAGAACTTTTGTTTGTCTGTTTATTTATTTATTTTTATGGCCGGCTCAGCCTGCCCTGAGTGCAGGGCTGGCACAGCATGTGGTGCCGGGGATCGAACTACGGTCTCTGCAGCCGCCTAAGCTTTCCTAAGCAGGAGCTTTAGACCACTGAGCCATCCTGCTGGGCCCCTCTTTCACATTTTTTGTAAGGCTATCATGTGTGTGTTTTAGAGCAATTATAATCTCTGAAAGTTTGCTCAAGATTAAGGTATTTTAGGAGTAATGCATACTGAGTTGGACACAGGTGATGATACCCTGAAAGATTTATATACAACGCCTAGAATTTCCCTTTGTGATTTATTGGACATTTTCTTTAGAGTTAATTATAAATTTTTCATAAATGAAATAATGTGCAGCCCTTTAGATTCTGCATTTAATGTATCAGTTTAACTTGCAAAGAATGTCTGTCTCTGAGCTGTGACTTCCCAGAAATGATAAATTGTTCACAGGACTTCCTGAAGAAAACACTAAAATATTTATCATTTTGCATTTCCACCTTGTGTCATTCATAAATTACAAAGCTTTTTGTGATGGGAAAGCTCATAGATTTGGCATAGATGTTTCAGACCAGATATTATTGTTTACATTCACACTGGTTAAATTAGAGCAAGGACGTACCTGGAAGCAAGGGATGCCACTGAAGGGAATCTATAAATTATTTTAGATGACATTAGATTCGATCCGACAAACATTTACACAACACTAAATTTTATAATCACTTAGGTGTAACTACAATATCTTAGAGGGAATTCCCTAGAAGGCACATCCTTCATATAATTTGGTAAGACCATCCTTTCACAGGGCAGTTTCAGTTCTTCACTGAAATTTTAAAAATGAGTTGCTTTCTCTAAGCTTTTTATGAAGATTTATAAAAGATGGCATATTTGAAAAATCTTTTAAATTTGGAATGGTATGAGTACAAACGCAAGGATATAAATCAAGAAGCAGAACACTTCCTCAATCTTCATGAAAAGCTCAGTGTCAGTTTGCTACTCAGGTTTCTGTCACTTGGAACTTTTCAAGATAGAAGACTGTGAATAAATGCAAGTGACAAGTCAGATTCGAAGCATCTCCTTTGTTATGAAGTGAGGGAAACTATGAAAAAGGATGACAGGAACAATTATATGTAGGAGAACCCGGATGCCATGAACTGTGTTTGTGAAGCAATGTAAGAATGCAAAGCTTCATGGTCTTACTCATTGGACAGTGACTGTTCATACCTGCCCCCCAGTACCCACGAGGTAGATGAGGCCAGGTATAAGGTTTAGTCATGATTGGTTGTCCCTAGTGAACATTGCCACTGGAGGAGAGTCTAGTGGAGAAAAGCTGCTCAGCCCGTGGCTGACAGGAGGCAGAGAGGCCTAGAAGAAGCTCAGGAAGACACGAAACCCTGCCACGTGACAGCCCTGTGACTACCAGCATCTGACCTGCATCTTCCTGAGGGCAGGGCTGGCGCAGCATGTGGTACCGGGGATTGAACTGCAGTCCCTGCAGCCACCTAAGGTTTCCTAAGCAGGAACTTTAGATCACTGAGCCATCCTGCTGGGCCCCTGGGTGTGTGTATTTCTGTTACACTGATACACCATGCTTGTGTGTCTTGTGGATGTTGAATGTTAATTACGGCGAAGCATGAGATTGTGCAACATTTATAGTTGGATCATGAGGCATTTTTAACAGTTATTTTATAATGTGAACATACCAGCATGTCTCATTTATTAGTTTACTAATTCATTCATTCGTTTTCAAGTATCTGTTAAGTACCTCTTCTTTATTAAGGTTTGTTTGAAACAGTATAAGAAAAATACAGCTCACATCACTGCTCGTAAATCTTATTTCTTTCTTAGTTTTTACTCTTATTCAACACACTGGGTTGTATCAGACTTATCTATACTTGCAGCAATGCTTGAAAATGTGTCAGCCATAAAATTCTCATAAAGATCACCTGGAATATTGTTGTTCAAGTAATCAAATTTATTTGTATCCATAAGAAATATGCTGTTTTTGTTTTTTTTTTATGTGTCCATTTTCTAGGTCACAATGCCTGGCTATTTCGTCAAACATGCCTGGGAGTTACTCTAAAGGTATATATATATATATATATATATATATATATATATATATATATACACACACACATATACATATATATATACATATACATATACATATACATATATATATATATATATGATTTAAATCAATAGACTTTGAATAAACTAGATTACCTTCATTACTATAGTAGGCCTCATCTAATTAGCTGAAGGCTTAAAAGAAGAGCTGAGCTCCCTTGTGGAATGAGTAAGCTTGCTTAGAGGCAGACCACCTGTGAGCTTCAAGTAGCGCAGAAGTCTTCTCTCAGTTTACAGGATATCAGCTTACTGTACAGATTGCAGATTTATTAGCCTCTGAATGTGAGTGAGCCAATTCCTTACATAAATTTTTTTGTAGATAGAAATATATATCCTGTTCATTCTTTTTCTATGGAGAACCACCACCAGCATGCTGGATAACATAACTATGGACTTACCAGTATCTCAAGAGGGAGGAATCGGGCTCCTATCTATACACAGAGTTGGGCAGTTCAAAGAACTACTTCAGATTGATGAGCACTTAGAGGAGGTACAGCACAGGCAAACGCTGACAGCCATTTTGTTTGTTTGTTTGTTTGTTTTGTTTTTGTGGTACCATGGATTGAACTCAGTTCCTTGTGTTTGCCAGGCAGGTGTTTATTCTACTGAGCTATTTCCCTAGCTCAGGCAGTCTTGACAGTTAAGTCTGCTGCGGTTGGTCCATGACTTCAGGAAACAAATGTCTCCTGGAGTGTGCACCTCTGTTATTTGTGTTAACATTGTATTTGTTAACTCTGAAATCAGAAAAGTGTGTTCCTAAATACATTTGGAACTGGAACAAGAAAATATGTGCTTTCAAGTGTAAAATACATATGCATACACTAGAGATTGGAGGGAAGAAAAGGAGAAAACAGATTACGAAGACGCAATACTTCATTGATAAACTCTTTACAAGCAATGTAAGGAAATTTGGTTTTCTAAGTTTGTACAACAATGTAGTTAATGCCATCCTTACTGAGGTAAAAATTATAGTCCTTGGTTACTCATTTTGATGCCAATAAGTCATGACCAAAGAGAGGGAAAAGCCTGAATTCCATGTATTTTTCGAACAGTATGGTTTATTCAGTTAATAATATTCTGATATTTTCTTGGTGAGTTATACTAACACAGAATCTGTATTCTGAGAGATTAATACATTTAAGTCTTCCAAGAATGACAATGGAAGTGAATATTTGGGAAAATATTGTGGAATTGACCTTTTGCTTTGTTAATATCACATAAACTTTCTAATAAAAATTATATTTACTACAAGAAAATTAAGAGTTCACGTTCCACTGAAGAATGAAAAAAAAACTTTATAATAAATAAATCTTAGAGAACAAAGAGGCAAGACTAAATTTTACTGGTTACAACTTTGTTTTCCTTCTATGACTTATTTTTGCTGACTTTTGGTGTGGTAGTAGGGCCATATGTGCATGAAGATGCTTTTTAAGAATAGGTTACAGGGCCCGGCGGGATGGCTCAGTGGTCTAAAGTGCCTGCTTGGGAAAGCTTGGGCGGCTTCAGGGACAGTGGTTCGATCCCAGGCACCACATGCTGTGCCAGCCCTGCCCTCGGGCGGGCTGAGCGGGCCATAAAAATGAGTGAATAAATAAATAAAGGTTCTGAAACAAGAAAAAAAAAAAATAAAAATAAAAAAAATTCTTAAAGAAAAGAATAGGTTACAATGGCTTAAAGCAATTACCTTTGTCTCCGTTACATGCTAGTGTCAACCTAAACCACACACAGACATTCTCCAAATATCATAGGTTTAATCAAAGATAGCAAAGCAATAAAATGGGAAAATATATATCACAGTGAACCGTTGGCCTCTTCAGAGACCCAAAGAAGAAAGGAATTTTAAAAGATAAATGTGAGAAATACATTTACAGTGCTTCAAAACAGAGAGAATACGACAGAGACTTATTGCCCAAATTGGTGCCATCAGTTCATTAGTGGGCACTGTGAGGACATGCGTTCTTGGGCATCTAAGCTGAGGTCCTTGTGATTCATATAGCAGTTAGCAGCTTACACTGTTCTGGGCCAAAATTCTGGTTTCAGTCATACTGAGGAGTGAGCCCTTCGGAGAGCTGGCGATGCTCTATGATAGTTGTCAGCAGTTCTCCCCAGAGGCGTGTACATAGTAGTTCCCTCTCCTTTCAGCCTCCTGTCATAATTTTCTTTTGGTTTTACAACTGACTCCTTCCTGATGCTGATGACAATCAAGCTGTATACATTCAACTGTGATATGTGTTCTTGAAATGATGCTTGTATTTGCCCAAGGAATGGTTGTCTTGCTAGACACAGCTCTCTCCTTGACCATACTCTGGCAAGTAGGTGGCAGAGCGCGTGCCCCTGCCACAGGTGTCACAACCTGCGCTCACAGTCTCCAGCAGAGTTGGTGTTAATTATCTTGCTGTGGTGGCTCCAGCAGATAGCAATTTTTCCTAAAGAGCAGATGGACTTAAAGAGCCAGAAATAATTAAAATTGATTCACACATTCTGTCACGTAGAGGCATGCTGAGAGTGTTTCCCTCCTCACTTCGTGGTGCTGTACTGCAAGGTACAGGTGGGAATCCCTCCCTTAGAATACTAATTAGTGAGCTTGAAAGGGGTTATCCACAGCGATTGGCAGTGTTATGCATGGCGTGAGTTTAAAATTTATTTCATTTAAGGGATTTCAGGATGGACCAGTCCTTTCTTCAGACTTTTACGAGTTGTTATAGAGAAAAAGACAGACAAAAGGGGAAGTCCAAGGTCACTAAGGATCATCAGAAAACTTGCAAATAAGTTATGCATGTGCAGCGGTAGTTCTTCAATGTTATGTGTTTTGCAAAGATGTGAAAGACATAAAAATATGTCATTCTTTATGTAAACAATATTTATTTTTTCCTTGAATAAATGCATTAGAATAAAATAATTCCTACATGAGTATGACAAGTACCTAATAAGACTAAAATGAAACGAGACTGTTGCATGCTTTTTATCATATATATGTGGGTACATATTGATTGCCAGTTTATTTGTCAATCTTTTCCCCAAGGAAACATCAGTTAGAGTGAATTGTTAGCTTCAGTAACA
The DNA here is from genome assembly GCA_004027025.1 of Myocastor coypus. Classification (NCBI taxonomy): domain Eukaryota; kingdom Metazoa; phylum Chordata; class Mammalia; order Rodentia; family Myocastoridae; genus Myocastor; species Myocastor coypus. Next base: position 18,797 of record PVJA010031659.1, read on the forward strand.
AAGAAACAAAGAAGCTCTAATGATTTGTGTCTACTTGTCCCTCAAAGCCTCATGTAGTCAAGCGCTAGGGAGAAGTTCTAGAGCTTGTGATTAACTTGTGATACACTGGGAATATAAACGCGAGTGTTTCTGGGATTATAGATGTGAGTACTACACCCAGCCTGGGGCAGATAGTTTGACGGCTACATGAGGGAGACAGACTTGCTCTCTGCAGCCATGGTTGTAGCTACTCCTCCATTTTGTTCTTGCTCTTTGACGCTGCTGTAAAAGGTTGCTCTCCCCATGTGCCACTCTGCCTCAGAGCCAGGCAAGTATGGACTGAAACCTCCAGTAACTATTTTGGGTGTCAGGTAACTTTCCCAGCAATGAAAGAAGAGTACCTGAGACAGAAACCCTATACATTTAAGCAAGCTCAATATTTTTTTTTCATTTAGGCCATCATAAGATATGAGAATCATATCCCAGCACTCAGGACGCTGAGGCAGGAGGATCGGTGTGAGTTCAAGACCAGCCTGGGCTACAAAAGTGAGCTCAAGGCCAGCCTCAACTGCATAGCGAGACCCTGTCTCAAAAAGACAAAAAAGATATGAGAATCATTAATGTAACACCTTATAAAACAAGTCAGAAGACAGTATTATTGGGCTATCATTGTGCTTTGCCAACTTCATCTTCAATAAATGAATTTTATTGATATTGGTACCATGAGAAAAAGTTATCTGGGGGATATAAAAAGCAAGAAAGTTTGCCTAAAACACAGACTTTATTTGTTTTTATTTTGTACTTTCTTTCTTTCTTTTTTTTGTAGGGAAGGGTCTACGGGGTGATCAGGGTCTCACGACTAGATCAGACTCATAGTAATCTGCCTGTTTACAGCCTTGCAAGAGCTGAGATTACAGATGCGCCACCACTACTGGTCTCCATTACCATCTCAGTGTGCCCCTGCGGTGGGGCCGGCACAGCAAGCCTGGAGATCTAACCTATATCCGCTGTACCTGCTTGCAGGTACTTTAATACACTAAGCTATTTGGCTGACCCTAACACACTAACTTTAAAAACTGGATAATAACTTTATGAATATAGTAATATATAGTGCATTACACACATTTATCACAGGGACCATCCTACTTTGCTTAATCCTTTTTATTTCCTCTTTCTCTTCTTTTTTTTTAAAGAATTTTTTATTTTATTTTATTGTTTCAGAACTTTTGTTTTTTTTTGTTTATTTATTTATTTTTATGGCCGGCTCAGCCTGCTCTGAGGGCAGGGCTGGCACAGCATGTGGTGCTGGGGATCGAACCGCCTAAGCTTTCCTAAGCAGGCGCTTTAGACCATTGAGCCATCCTGCCGGGCCCCTCCTCTTTCTCTCCTTGATGTCTGTACTTTTATCTCTCCAGCTCTCTTGTTCATCTCCACAAACACTATTTTTGGCTCTTGCCCCAGTATAAAACAGGTCTGGAAGTCCTCTTGAAAGTGGCTTCCTAAGGCGTAAACAAAAATCAGCAAATGCTGATGCCAACTCCATGCAAAAGAAAAGCGTGCTTGGAAAGCCTTGCAGTGTACCCCAGCCCACGTGGTCACCTGATCTGGCACCTTGTGACTTCACCAGTGTGAAAATGACCTTTAGGGTGCTCTGGCCATTATGTGTGTTGAGGCAGCCAAGATAAAGCAAGTTAGAGAGAGACAGAGAGAGAGACAGAGAGAGAGAGACAGAGAAAGGAAAAGACATAGAAGAATACGAGACAACTGCCCTACACGCTGACAAGAGCAGCAAGGGAGCATGCGTAAAGCGAGAGCGAGTATTTTTACAGGAAATGTGACTTTCTTGCACCAGATTTTACTCCTTGGATTCCTACTATGCAATAAAGGATAAATTGTAGGAAAATGGCTGGCCCTAGAAATCATAATATTAAACAAAATAAATGAAATACACAAGCTTACCTACAATACAGTTTTTGCTTAGATAATAAACCCAAAGCAAAGGAGCCAGATTAGAGTCGACCAGGGGAAATGGGAGGCAAATCTTTTGCATATGGAAAGGAGATCAAGAGACGGAGAGAGGGAGAGGCACTGGGGGAGGCGACAAAAACCAATCAAATGTGTCGTGTCTGCACACCAGCCCTCCAGGATGAGTGTAGTCTGTCCATCATGAACACATGCTCTAATGAGAAAGAAGAGAAGGTTAACCACACACTGTAGTTTTCAGTGCCTCTAATAAAACTGTTCATGCATCATGGGCCGATCCCTAAGCCAGGAGCACTGAGCAGTTAGAGTCCTATCACAAAGGAGATGAGGGACATTAGAAAACCACTAGAATCAAAGTGGAACCCAAAAGAACAGATGAACAGTTAAAATAATCAAGTTGAAGAACAATGAATAGTCTTAGCTGCTTTACCTATCTCACAAATCTTTTTTTTTTTCTAGAATTTTATTTATTATTATTTTTTTCTTGTTTCAGAACTTTTGCTTGTTTATTTATTTATTTTTATGGCTGGCTCAGCCTGACCTGAGGGCAGGGCTGGCGCAGCATGTGGTGCCGGGGATCGAACCTCTGTCCCTGCAGCTGCCTAAGCTTTCCTAAGCAGGTGCTTTAGCCCACTGAGCCATCCTGCCGGGCCCCTGTCATAAATCTTATGTGTCTAACACTTTAGATTCTTAGTTCTTACCTAGCCTTGTCCTTCCAGCCACCTGCGATTCACTCCGTGGTGTTCCCTACCTGTCTGTACCTTCTTTATCTGTGTGCCCTCCTGGCCTGCACTCTTGGAATCAAGACACCCTGGCTCCCAGGCAAGGGTACGATGAATATTCCTTTGTCACGCACAGGACCATATCTCCTCCTGACCATCCATGAATGAGGCAAAGACTTCATTTTTCCAAGTCTTGGAAGCACTCAGATTGTTTGCTGGTATCTTCTATTGATTTAACTGCTTTGAAAACATGAGGCTCATTATTTTGGTTTAATAATGGCTAAGTGCCAGTTTATTTTCATCATCTAGATGAGTAAGTCATTTTCAGCGCTTTTGCCTTCGCATAGTCAATGTGGGTGATTGCATGGGAATTAGGCGACACAAACTTAAGGACTGCTTAATAATAGACTTGCAGTTTATAAAAGGACCATTGATGATGAGATACAGCTGCGACCCTTTTGATTAAAAGGTGAAATGAGGGAATAAGCATCAGAATTACAACAGAAGGGATTTAAGGTAGCTAAGATTTACGGATTTTGATTTTTCAGAACTTTTGACAAAGCAAGTTGTTTATGGGAGATTTATAAGAAGCAAGAGAGCAATGACGTTTCCCAATATTCAAACTTAAGGAGCTGAAAGAGAAGTCATCTAAGGTTTTGTCTTCTGCTCAGCCACTGCATACGGGGAAGTGTGGCTCACTTAGCTCTTTCTGCCCTCTTTTCCATCGGTACTCCATAGCACTACACTTTGCATCTAAAATCACAGTCTCGGTTCCTTTCTACATTTCCCCTTTCCACGTGGGCACCATGTAATATATAAAGGTTCATTTTTTAAAAAATATGCTGACATTCTTAGGTATTTAGTTTGTATTTTCAATAAAATTCCAGTTCTCAGGGCCCGGCGGGATGGCTCAGTGGTCTAAAGCACCTGCTTGGGAAAGCTTGGGTGGCTTCAGGGACAGGGGTTCGATCCCTGGCACCACATGCTGCACCACCCCTGCCCTCGGGGTGGGCTGAGCCAGCCATAAAAATGAGCGAATAAATAAGCAGGGGTTCTGAAACAAGAAAAAATAAATAAATAAAATAAAAAATTATTAAAAAAAAAAATTCCAGTTCCTTGCTGAGGTCCCTAAGGTCCCGTGTCATCTACTTCATTGACTCATTTGCCCCTAGACTATCTCACTAATATCATCTCTTTTACATTGTATTGTTTCTGTTCTTTGACTTAATCAGCCTGTTTTTGTCTCAGATCATTTTAAATTCATACTTAGCATTAATTACACCACAGATCATAACTTACCCAGTTTTTTTTGTTTTATTTTTTTGGCGGGACCGAGGTTCAAAGTCATGACCTTGCACTTGCCAGGCAGGCATTTGTGCCACAGAGCTATCTGCCCAGCCCCTCTTGCCCACTTCTTAATAACCAGTCTAAACTGGGTCAAAATTTCCAATATTTAAAGGTTATTTCTAGGCTACTCTAGCTATAGCTGCCCCTCATAGTGTCCTTGTTACTTTACTATTTTCTTCACGAGGAAAGTTACAGAACTTGATTCATTTATGTGTCTGGGTATTTATTAGTTCCATCTTCTCTAGGACAGTGTCTGTGTTGAGCACATGTTCTGCCTGTTTTCTTCCCTGCTGTACCACAACCTAAGTCACACATGTGCGTACCGAGTGTGACACATGTTCAGTGTGGCCAGCATCATGCATGAGCACCATGAGATCAGAGTGCAGAGAGAGCCAGAAGGCCTTATCAAACTCATTATGAATACCGCTAGTTTCGGGGCCCAGCAGGATGGCTCAGTGGTCTAAAGCACCTGCTTAAGAAAGCTTGGGTCGCTGCAGGGACCGAGGTTCAATCCCCGGCACCACATGCTGTGCCAGCCCTGCCCTCAGGGCAGGCTGAGCCGGCCATAAAAATAAATAAATATTTGGGATTTTTATTTTGTTTCAATTTTTTATTATTTAAATTTAACAATGGTTATATTACATATTTTCATCATCAGATCAGTTTAGATTACTACATATAGGTATATAAGATTGATCAAACAATTAAACATTAACCTTTCTAAATCCACATTACTTTTCTTTTTCTTTTCTTTGAAAGTTGACATATTGTATATTGTCCTCACAGTCATTCTACAGAGTACAGTGTGTGGGCATGACCCACCTCCCTATTGATATTGCTTAGAAAAAAAAAAAAAAAGGAAAAGAATATACTTCTCTTTGGACTAAAAGGAAGCAGATTTTGTGTAATCCATTTTTACAGAGTTATATTGCCATGGTTTCTTTAATTTCTCAAGGGGTAATTATTAAGAATTTTTTAAAAATATTTTTGTCATATTTGTACTGACTAGATTCGAAATAATTGGACTTAAACATTAATAAATTGCATTGTTCAAACTGTTTTCATCCAGAAAGCTAATGTGTAACATGAATATATATATATATATATCCACTTTTTCAAAATTTGCTAATTCTTGATCTTCCATGCCTAATGTTCTTCCTGTCTTACAGCTTTGTTTCATACGTATGTAGTTGTAGAATGTGTGGGGAATACAGCAACTCTGAAATAAAAGCATCTGACTGGAAAAAAAATAATAAAATAAATAAATAAACAAACAGAAGTTCTGAAACAAGAAAATAAAATTCTAAAAAATCAAAAAAATGAAAATACAGCCAGTTTCCTTGGAAGTCTAGTTATTGAAGTCACTCTACATTTAATTAATACCCTGCATGGTACATTAAAGTTGTTTTTTCCTGAAATGTTCTACATTAACAAATATTATAACAGTCTCTGTATTTAAGTGCAAACATTTGCTATAATGGGACTACCCGCAGAGAAAATTTTGTAAATCCACACTTAAAACAGTATTAATTGTACCTGCCTTGAAACAAAACAAAATAAATAGCAACTGTTCCAATAGTGCTTACTTTTCTTAGTGCCATATTTACCACATTTGTCCTCTCCACATATCCACATTGACGTCATAGGAAATAGACTACACAGGTTTTGCAGGGTCGCTTTCTTCAGTCATGTAGCAGATGAGATTTTTTTTTTTTAATATAGCATCGGCATGGTCAGCTTTAGAGACTAATATCCAAATAGATGATTCCGTAACAGGTTCTGCAATTGGTCATTCTATCTATGGTTATCTACATTATTGTTTGGGTCTAGATGTCTCTGAAGCCTCATGCAGGCGTGGGGCTCTCTCAGAGGTGGCTGGATGTAGAGGGTGTGGATCATTCC
>PVJA010031660.1:0-24737 GCA_004027025.1 Myocastor coypus
TAGCCCAGGCTGGTCTCGAACTCGCACCAATCCTCCTGCCTCAGCCTCCCGAGTGCTGGGATTATAGGCATGCGCCACCATGCCCGGCTGGAATCAAGAATTGGATCCCATCTTATTAAAAGGCCTTTGTGCAGCAAAATAAATCATTAACGGAGTGAACACACAACCCACTGAATGGAAAAAAATTTTGTTAACTGTTCCTCCCACAAGGAACTAATGTCTAGAATATATAAAGAATCTAAAAAAAATCAGAGCAAAATTAAAGATCCTATTCAAAGATGGCATCTGAAGTGAAGTAGTATAAATAGCTATAAACATGTAAAGAAACCCGTTCAAAATCATTGATCATTTGTAAGATGCAAATTAAAACAACACCGAGATTCCCTTTTATTCCTGAAAAAAGGACTACTATCAAGCAACCAGGGCCAGCCAGATAGCTCAGCAGATTAAAGCACCTGTTTAGCCAAATGCAGGGACTGGGGTTTGATCCCCAATGTATTGTGCAGGCCCCACTTAAGGGGCACCCTGAGATGGCGATTGAGCCTGGGCATGGTGGCACATGCCTATAATCCCAGCGGTTGGGAAGCTGAAAACAGGGGAATCACTACTAGTCTGACCTGTGTAGTGAGACCTTATAGACCCTGTACTAAATGCATTTAAAAAACAGAAGAGTGTCAGCAGCCTAGCAGCATACTCCCCTGAGGCTCCTGGGTTCCTCAGCCTGCATATACCCCTTGTTTGCCAAGATGTCCAAGAGGAAGGTCAGCTAGACCAAAGGGCAGCAAAGGAGGAGCCCAAGAGGCAGTTGGTGAGGTTGTTGCCTAAATCTGCTTCTGCAAAAGTGGCAGTGAAGTGGCTGAGGAGGTAGTTCATTGGTCTAAGCACCTGTCTGGCAAGCTCAAGGATCTCAGTTTGATCAACGGTACCACATTCCATGCCAGCCTTGGAGAACCCTGGACGTACCGTGCTGACCAATGAAACTAGGCATGGTGGTGCAGGCCTGTAATCCCAGTGCTGGGGAGGCTGAGACAGGAGCATCACTACAAGTCTGACCTGCATAGAAAGACCCTGTACCAAGTACATAAATATTTTTTTTTAAAGTGGAAAGTTGCTGGGCGTGTTGGCGCATGCCTGTAATCCCAGCACTTGGGAGGCTGAGGCAGGAGGATTGGTGCGAGTTCGAGACCAGCCCAGGCTACAAAAGAGAGCTCAAGACCAGCCTGAACTACATAGTGAGACCCTGTCTCAAAAAAAAAAATTAAAATAAAATGAAAAAAGTGGAAACGAAAACAAAAAAGGCAGTGGGAAAAGATAAATCTTTCAACAAAAAAGTGCAAACAAAAGGAAAAAGGGGAGCCAAGGGAAAGTAGGCTGAAGTGGCTCATGAAGAAACTAGAAAATAGTGGGTTATTAAATTATAGCAGGCTTTGACTGTCTTGGCTGTCAGCTTACATTCCAAAGGTGGGGGTTAGTTTTATATTCTGCAATGCAAAGCATACTAAATGAGAATTTGGAATTACAGTCATGTTGTAGCAGCTGGATTATTGTCCATGGGAGACTGTAATATAGGAATAACAAAGTCTTTATTAATTAATTGCTAGGGTCCACTATACTCTTCCACCCTTACAAAATTGGGAATGCGCAGGGCACATTTCTAGTTCCCTTTTGCTTATATAATTTCCCTGGTTGCCATGACAATCATAATGGACTGTTGTGCTCACCAGTGTTAGATTTGGTGGATGGTCACTGAAGAAAGGCTATGCCTGGGCATCAAGATATAGGGCTCCATTTGGGCATATGATTCAACTGTGCTTCCTTCGATTAGTCACGCTTCTTCCCTTATCTCTTTCATGTTTGTGAAGTTTTAAGAAGGCAGGGGAAGGAGTGAAGGATGGAACAATTCAGGCAGGGTCAGATGGGGTGACACAGCCTAGGTGTCCCTCTATTGCTAAAACATTATGGGCAGAAGATAAACAGGTGAATTCTGTCTTAGTCTCTCCTACTTCATATATATATATATATATATATATATATTTTTTTTTTTTTTGTCTGTATGTATGTATTATATAAATGACATATACATATATTTGTATGTATTTGGTACAAGGTCTCGCCAGGCAGCTTGGACTCATAGTGATTCTCTTGTTTCAGCCTTCCCAGTGCTGGGATTACAGCCTTACACCACCACACCTAGACTCAGTGGTCTGCTCAGTGCACCCAGGGGTGGGGCCAGTCCAGCATGTGGGACCAGGTATCAAACCTAGGTCCTTTCACTTGCCTAGGCAGGTGCTTAGACTGCTGAGCTATCTCTATGGCCCTTCTCTCCTATTTCTAAGGTGAATTGGATACTATGCTAGAACTTCTTTCTCTTAGGACTAGATTAACCAAGGGGTGCCATCTCCTAAAATGCATTTAATATCTTGGATATTTTAAATGACTTATATTCCCATGTTGTTTTTAGAAAAACTATCTCCTAAAGAGAACTACTTCCTAACTGTTGCCCTGTCAGAATTGTGTGCACTCTGTAACATCTTTGGTGGTGCTAGTTCAGTTTGCTTAATTTTGTTAATGTGCTGTGAATGATTGAGAATTTGACTATGTAGTGTATGTGATACAAAATTGTGAATTGGTGGAACTCAAGTGACACTTGGTCAGCATTTGAAGATACTGGTATTTAATCCTCTTACAGAAAATTTGCCTCCAAATTTGAAGCTGGAAAATCATTAGAATAACTGAAAACCAATACATGGCTTTTTTGGGTACGTGTGTTAAGAGTAGTGTACAAAGTGAATTATCTGTACTGATCTTCAATACAGTCAATAAAATCTCAAATATGAAGGACCAAGAACAACAACAAAAAGAAATTAACCAATACCAAATGCTAGTGAGGCTGTGGGGAAAAGGGAACCCTTCTCAACTGTGGGAATGTACATTTGCACAGCCACTGTGGAAATCACTGTGGAGATTCCTTAAAACCATAGTACTGGAGGTTCCATCTGACCCAGCTGTTCCTTTTCTGGGTATCTTGCCTAGAAATAAAAACATCACAGCACAGTGATATATGCTTATAGCAGCACAATTCGTCATATTTAAACCTTGAAATCAATCCAAATGTCCATCAACTGATGAATGAATATAGAAAACGTGATGTTTTTATACAATGGAGTACTATTTGGTTATAAATAACAATAAATTAGAGACATTTACAGCTAAATCAATGGAACTTGAGACCATACTTTCAAATGAAGTGAAACAAACACTTATGTATAAGTATTGCATTGTTTCTCTGGTGTGAGAAAACAAAAGTGTAAATAAGGAACAGAGTGTACACTAGATACCATGAAAAAGGGAGAAAATGCTCAAGTCAGAAAAGGAAATGAAAGGAAAGAGGGAGAAAGAATAGAGGGAAAAATGAGAAAAGATGCAAAATGGAAAAAATGTTTTATAAATGAGGGGAAGAGGGATTGATGGGAGAATAAGGGAGAAAGGAACTGAAATAAATTATGTATAGGTGTAAAGTCCCTATGATGATAGTGACTGTTATTATAGTTAAAATATACAAATGAAATTATTTGTGGTTTTTAAAAGCTTGTTTCTCCATGTGGGCAGAATCTGGGTTCTAGCACACTGTAGTGGAAGGAAGGAGAGCCACCTGCTTATCCCAGAGTGACACCTCTGCTTGTGAGCAGGGTGCTGGGAAGAAATGGTGGCCACTGGCGTTTACAGATTGTCTTCCCTAGCATAGAACCTCCACTCTGTAAGTGAGTTGGGGAGATTATCAGAGACACAGTGTGACTGAGCTGCCAGGCCCAAGCTAGAGATTCTACCCTACTAGTTGTTGATGAGTGGCAGAAGGGTTCCATAGCGCTTTTGAGTATAGGAGAGTTTCTGCACCATAGAGCTGATGAGGACAAAAGATTCCAGCAGCCTATCCCTACTGGATCAAACCGTGGCCCTACAGTTGCAGATAGAAGAAGAGAAAAACAGTGCCACATTTTTCACCATACTCAATCAGAATAGAAGTTTCACCACATTGAACTAGGAGGATCAGGTCAGATCACAAATGCCATAGATTCTTGCTGTTCTTACCAGGATGTGTTAGAGTTGCTTCATTTGCTGTAGAAAACTAGGACAATTCCAAGAGACTTTAAGGAGCCTATTTTAAATTTTCAACAGTTACAGTAGTTTTCTAGTGTTCACAGGCCTCAACACATTCCTATTCTGAAACTGGAAAATTGTCTGTTAAATTTGTAAATCCCCTCACTCCCACCCACCACACATAGTTTTATTTTTACTTTTCCTCTGACCCACAGTCCCAGCCCCTGGCCAAAAGAACGCCCACAAAATCAGGGCAGTAGAAACCTGGAAACTGGTGAAGAAATTTGGTCCTAGACATTGTGTAGATTGATCTGGGCTGTGGCCTGCCCTTCAGGAAGGCTAAAGTGCAAGGTTGGAGACAAAAACTGAACAAGTTATTCTGTCACCTAATTGCTTAGTAGTAATATGAGAAGTAGAAGTCACAAAAGAGAGGCAGATTAGAGTAACTGCCCTTGCCATCACAGGAGAAAGTCACAGGGAAAAGTAATTGAGGCTAATAGGGTAAGGTACTTTCTCAGGGTAAGGTTCAGAAAGGACTGGCTCACAAGGAAACAAGCTTCGCCCCTGAGGTTGTCTAGGCAGGGAGAGAGATGGGTTCCTCCATTATTTAACAAGAAGAGACTGCATCCCAGTACACTGGGGGTTCATTTGACTCTAAAATGCTCTGCTTCTCTCTTTGGACCACAATCCCTGCTGTGTACTATCTGCACTGACCAGGTAACACAGAAAGACCCCGAGGCTACAGGCCTTTCCTGGAGTTTCACGAAGAGCAGCATTAGAATTCATTAATGCTTAATCCGTATCTGAATAGGAACTCTTATTTTAGGTCTTTATACTGAATACTTGCTGTTCAGCCAGTCTCCACCTGCATCCTCCAACAAAGCCTAGAGTCAAGGATGAGCTTTCCCAAGGCATCTGCATTCCACTTTCTCTCCCTCCCCCTTTCAGAGAGCTCAGGAAATTGATCTTAATCCACCAGGCTCCTGTTGCTTAGCAATGAAAGTCCTGCTCCTAGCAACCAGGAGCCATGAAGATGCTGCAGAAGAGGGGGCCGTGTGGGCCCTTCTTTTGCTCAGCTACTGACTGCTAACCTCCTTGATGTTTTTCTTGTTGAGTGCAATACCATTCCCTTCTCTGATGTCAAGTCTCGAAAGACCTTGATCTCTCAGCAGCTGAGTGACCATCATTCTGCCACCCTGGATCCTCTCTGAATCCCAGCTCATGGTTACAACAGGAAAACTCTAAGAAACACTCTCACTAAATAGAAACAATGGTCACTGACTGAACTGGTGCCTCCAGATGGGTGTGATGGGCACGCAGAATGGGATGAGCCAGGCTCCTTTCATCCTGAGACACGGTAATTTCTGCATGTGGTGTGTGTGTCTGCGGAATCCATTTTAATCCCAGCCCATCTAAGCCTGAAGGAAGCAAGGGCCATGCAAAACAGCCTCCCATTAGAGTACAGACCTACGTATCCTTTAAGTGACAGTCAGGTCTAAGGCAACGCCACAACATAGGCTCCTCCAACTACCTCATCACCATGTGCAGTGCCAGAGGTTTCTGTCTCTTCCCCTGAAAACATCAGAGGACAGCCCTCTAACCACCCCGGCTAACAGCAAGAATCCCCTGACTTCCTGACTTCTGGGGTGGTCCAGGTTGATCAACCATGCAGATTTTCCATTTGGGCAGCTGAATTCCTAGGTTTTTGAAAACAATTAAGAGACGTCTTTCCAGAACTCTGCCTGCATGCCTGCTAAAGGGTCTCTTCCTTTTTTTTTTTTTTTTTTGAGACAGGGTCTCACTGTACGGTTCAGGCTGGCTTGGAGCTCACTTTTGTAGCTCAGGCTGGTCTTGAACTCGCAACGATCCTCCTGCCTCAGCCTCCCAAGTGCTGGGATTACAGGCGTGAGCCACCACGCCCGGCTTAAAGGGTCTCTTCCTTAGTCAGCACCTCCTGCCTCTCATAGGAGGTGCAGGTGCAAACACTCTCCTATCCACTCTGCGGTTAGGACTCTAAGACTGGGGCTGACCAAAAGGAGAAAACTACAGAATGGAGACCACCAGAAGGCAGCTTCTAGGGATGTCCACTCTCCTTCTGCTGCACAGCTCTTTTGCTTCTTCCCTGCCTTTCCAGCTCCTTCTTCCAAAGAAAAAGGCTTTCGACCCCAGCCTTCCATTGCTAGGCAACCAAACTTGCCTGGCAACCAAACGTGCCAAAAGAAGCAACACAGATATTGTAGAATAAGGAGACTGAATAAGGAGGTGGCTGTCTCCAGGCACACACTCTGGCCAACAGTGTCTGTGGTGTTCACAATTGCATACGAGGCTTTTCTCACCTTTGCAAAAGTCACTGCCCATGAGAAACATCTACATGAGAACAGATAAGCCACATTTGAGAAGCACCTTCCTTATTTACCCACCTCTTTTTAAAAAAATCTTTCTTTCTTTCTTTCTTTCTTTATTTATTTTCTTGTTTCAGAACCTTTGTTTGTTTATTCACTCATTTTTATGGCCAGCTCAGCCCGCCTAGAGGGCAGGGCTGGTGCAGCATGTGGTGCCGAGGATCGAACCGCGGTCCCTGAAGCCGCCTAAGCTTTCCCAAGCAGGCGCTTTAGACCACTGAGCCATCCCGCCAGGCCCCTACCCACCTCTTTAATGTACAAATATTAATGGAATATTTTGAGCCTATACACAAATAGAATCACATGATGAGCCTCCTGTACCCGTCACTCAACCCCTGGCCATAATTACTGATTTGAATTTCAGAATGTAGCTCTGTAAATAAAAACTCTCTTAACTTACCTACACTGCCCACCTAAAACAGTTGTCATTCCCAAATATCATCAAGAACTTAGCCATTGTGCAAATGTCTAGTGTCTCATTAATGTCACAAAAAGTTTTTGCTCTTGCACTTCTTTGATTTTATTTAAGTCAGGATCTAAATAAAGTCCACACATAAGTTTTATGTCCTGAATAGTCTGAAGTGACAGGAACTGGGATTGTTATTGAACCACTGGCCCCTAAGTGCTTCCTGAGAACTCTCTAAGCTCTGCTTTGTGCTACTTAAGGCGATACCAGCTCCAGATTGTGGGATGAGACTAGATTCAAAGCCATGACATAACTTGGCATCACCCAGCTGGGCAGGGGCTGAGCTAGATTGTTACTTCAGGTCAGACATCCTGGGATTCCTAACTTTGTGTACCCTCATATGCATACTCTGTCACCCCAGCCTGCTCTGCTTCCAAGAATGCGAGGAAAGCCTTTAGCAAGGAGCAGGGAAGGACTCCTTTACTGCTGTTCTCTACCCATCCCCTGCCTGTGTAGATCCTACCCACAGTCTGTTGAAGACCAATGCAATCCAACTCCCTTGACCTCCTCTCAACTCTGGCCCCATGTCTACCCTTGGGTGCATGTGTCAGGCTCCCCCCAACTCAGAAATTCTGAGTGTAGAGACCTGGTTTCCTGAATATCTACACTTCACCCTCATCCCATGCTTGCCCAGATCTGGAAGGGTCCCTACCAGATGGGGACAACTGTGTGAGTGAGAGATCTTCTAGGGAGGGGTGTGCTCAGGAATTGCAGGATGGTCTGTGCAGAGATCCTGGACCCCAGGGCAGAACCAGCAATCAGGCACTCCAGCACGATAGCAATCCCTTCTGCTGTAGACACTGAGGCAGTGTCTACAGAATATGCTGGACTTGGGTATCCTAAGCACAAGGGCTTTGACCCCAGGCCTCCTCATACTGGACATTCACTCTCTGAAGACTGCAGGAAGTCCTGTTCTGAACATCAAAGACATTCCAGACACTCCACACAAACAATAATGTTACCCCAGATAGCTACATGAGTGGACCTGTGGCTGAGGGTGCTACTTGGTATAGAGTAATGAAAACTGCTCTGGGCTGGCCAGAAGGCCCAGCAGTAGAGATTGTTTTATACAGTTGGTCTTGCGTCTAGCAGCTCTATGATTCTGACAGGAAACTTCCTCTCTGTGGACTCCATTTCCTTACCAGCACAGTGAAGCCGTACATCAGATGAGCTCTAGGGCACTATTACCTTCTATTCTATAATTTCTGCCAAAACCAGACCACACTTTCCTCTGTAAGTGATCTTTCATCTTATGTACTTGGAAGAAGGTCTTGTTGTCTGTCTCTGACACTTGTTTTTTATGACCAAGGCTTGTGTCTAGATAAGAGTATTGATTATCCCCAAACTTCCTGAGTGAATGGCAGGCCTTTTCATCACTTCAACTCAAGTCACAATAGTGGTAGGGCGGTGTTTAGACCCCCACATTTCTGCCTTTTATCCCTGAGAAGCAGAAGGTGGAAGTGTTCACACATCGTGTAGATGAAGGTCATACAACAGTCTAGTTCTTTGCTCTTTACTAGCCTAATTTTCTTGCCTTCTAGATAAGCAAATAGAAACTACCCTAGGTGAATTTGAATTGGAACAGTGGTGCACCTCAGGCCAAGAGAAGCTAGGGATCCCCGCAGGAGGGATGTTTCTTGGGCAAGGGTGGAGACAGCATAAAAAAAAGCCAGTCACCTAAGGAACAGAGCTGGAACATGGCCTAAAGTAAGTTTGTGAAATGCACCCTTGGGAGATTTTGAGTCTTCCTGGGGGAAATGGGATGGGTATACACACACACACACACACACACACACACACACACACACCAAGAGCAGAGGTCGGTCACAAGCTTATCTGATACGAGGACTTGACTACCCCACCCAGGAGTTACTGGGACCTAAACCGTGAGCTGGAGCCACAAGGCCCGCAACCTCTCAGACTGCACAGCCCAGCTAGGGAAGCTACCGGCACTCAGGGTTCTCCCCAGGCTGGAGTAAGGTAGAAGGCAGGAGGAACCTAGGAAAGCCCATCTTGAGGTAGCAAGGGCATGTGTGTACTGCAACAATTGTGCCTGAGCTCACTTCTGGAGGCACGAGTTCTGGCTTGTCAGCAGAGGACAAGCCAGCCTATGGAAAAGCTTGATCCAAATGGGTCTCCAGACCTCTGGGCCATGGGACTCCAACTTCCTTCTCTTACCCTATACCAAGCCCTAACTCTGCCAGGCCTTAGATGTGAGAGAAAGCTGAAGCAGGGTGACATCCATCCTCTTTTTCTCAGAGCTGGAAAATGAGGCACAGAGAACACAATACACTCATTCCTGTTGTAGGGACTAAAGGGCTAGAAACTCCATTTACCCTTATTAGTAATTTAAAACTGTGCTTATTTCAAGGTTATATTCTGAAACAAAATGGACAATTTTCAGTGAATCTCAGAGATGATTATCAATTGTCTTATTTTAAAATAATTCTCAGTTTTCCCCCTTGCATTCTATATTGACTTTGTTTCATAAAATGACAAAATTTTTAGAGAAAAGAGGCAATTTCTACAAAGTTTCTCAGAAATCAGCTGCAGAGATCAAAGGTGAGCTCTCCAGAGAGGTCAAATGTAAGCAAACTTTACCAATAGGATGACTGAATGTCCTCGTGTATGTCTGCTGTCCTGTTCCAACTGTTAAAGTTGAAATTCCCTCTCAAAATTGTCATGATCTGGATAAACTTCATATTCTTCTTTTAACACATTATTCATTTGTCTTCATATACATTATTTTGTATAGTTCATGCAACAATCTTGTAATTTGAATATTTTCACATAACAAAATGAATTATAAGAAATTAAATTGCTTACCCAAAGGAATATTTAGTTTGTGTAGAGCCTCAGTGAGGTACTCAATTGCCATACTAACCTTTGGTCTCTGCAGACCAACTCTAACTAGACAGGCCAGGACAACACGTAAAACATTCCTGGTCTCTACTTGTACCCTCTTTGAAATGTAATTTACTTGCACTTGGCAGGCAACACGAAGGGGAAAAACAGCCTAGGTTTGGAGGAAGATAGTGTGGCCTACTATTTCCAGTCCTTTTAAGTGGTGGCTACTGACAACAATACAAGCCCATTGAGAGAGGTTATCAGACAAGGTGTAGCCGTAGCCCCTGAGTGGGCAGCGTAACAGACGAGAACCAGGCGCCGCTGCTGCCATCTCACGGGGTCCCACCTTTGCTCCATATTCATTTGGTTTCAATCCTCAGGAAATTCGACTTTATAAAACTGTGTTTCCATAACGAGAGGACGTTTCTGCGGAAATACTGGATGCTTCCATCTCAGCGTTCATGTCATTTGTTCCTTTCTGCAGCCTCTCTGCAAAAACACACGCTGAGCAGAGTCATACTCTTTTCAACTAACCCCCAAATTCAAACCCGTAATTAGTCTTTTATGTAAAATATTTATTTCTGGAGGAGTTTGTCCGGGCATGGAGGCCACCCCCTCCGAAGAGCACATGTCTCAACACAGAACTTCTGCTCCTCTTCATTTTGGTGCTTTCTGGTTTGTCCACCCCCACTTCTACCCCGACCCCTGGGGAATGCCACCCATGTAGAAGAGTGCAACAGGCTGCAATGCGAGCTGGGCAGACTAGCACTTACTAATGCTTGCTGTTTCACCCTGCTTACCATGTAGGCACCAGCCATTGACCTACTACATTGAAGGGCACTTGGGATCTTCTAAATATTCAAGTCTCAGCCTCAGGGCAGGGCCTCAGAAACTCTTAAAAGAGTTCCCACAAATCCTGCCTACCTTCTAAAGCACAAAAAAGTTCAGGAAACCTTTTGGAGGTCTTGTGCTCAAAGGCTATCTACAACGCCGGTACAGTCTCGAAGCCTTGCGGTTTTTCATATCTCTTTCCTTGTTTCACCTCCAGAGGCTTGTCCCACCTTAGTATTTTAAGTCTTTGTGTAGTAGACAAAGGCCATGTTACTATAAGCACGGGCCCAAACACATTCATGATTTGGGGTTATATATTTTGTCTGTCTGGGCCTTGGTATCTGTATATGTACGAAAAGGAATTTGGTCGAGTAGGTCATGAAGTGACTCTATTCCAAACTCTCATCAATGTCAGAGTCTTATTTCTGCTCCCATAGTATGTCCTCAGACCAGGTTCCCTCTTTTCTTCCATAAGGGTTTATTTGTGAAAGTTGCTATATGTGTTTAACATATCTTAACCAAATGCAAGCTCATTAACCTCTCTCCCTTTCCTCCACATCCCTATTAGTCCCCTTCCCCATTTTCACAAGTCTCTTCCTGGTTTTTTGTCCTCTTTTATCTGTGTATCTTTTAGACTTCTTATACAAGAGAAATCATGTGGTGTTTAACTTGCTCAATATGGCTAACTTCACTCACTATGATGGTTTGTAGTTCTACCCACTTTTGTGTAAAATCAATTTGACATCATAGTTCTTTTTTTTTTTTTTTTTTGTCTTTTTGAGACAGGGTCTCGCTGTGCAGTTCAAGCTGGTCTTGAGCTCACTTTTGTAGCCCAGGATGGTCTCGAACCTGCACCGATCCTCCTGCCTCAGCCTCCCGAGTGCTGGGATTATAGGTGTGTACCACCACGCCCGGCCCTGACATTATAGTTCTTTATGTCTGAATAATATTCCGTTGTATACCTATCACTTTTTCTTTATCCATCTGTTGAAGGACATCTGGGCTATTTTTACAGCTTAGTTATTATGAATTATGCTGCTCTAAATATGTATATACATGTATCACTATAGTATACAGTCCTTAATTCTTTGGGGAATATATCCTATTATCATGTAACATTAATATGCACTAAAAATTAAAAATCAACAAAAACATCTGATACAACTCTTGTCAACAGAAGCTTCCAATCCTGAGTCCATACGTTTCTCTACACATATCTACAGTTTGTATACAACTGTTCAGTATGTCCCCCAGAGTTTTATGTGTTGAGTTTTAACACCCATTGTGAGGTATTAAGAATGTAGAATCTTAATCTAGCTATGGTGTTTAGAAGTGAGGTGTTGAGGAGGTATTTAGAATCAGATAAAGTCATCTGGATGGACCCTCTATGGAGAGGGGAGGAGAAGAGAGGTGAGGGGAGGAGAAGGGTGGAGAGGGGAGGACAGGACAGTACAGCACAGGAGAGACATAAGCACTGATGCAGTCCCTGTCTCTTGTCATGTGATGCCTTGTACAGTGCTGCTTCAGGACACTGCCAGCAAGAATACCATCAGTGGACACCCCAGAACACCCTCTTGGATTTGAAACTTTTAAGAACCATGAGGCAAAATAAGCCTCTTTTCTTTAAAATGGATCTGATCTGTGATATTGTGTTATTTGCAACATAACAAAGAGCTAATTCAACTATAGTCATATTTTTTTTTCACTTTCCAATTTCAGCATTTTTATAGGTCTCAGTACCTAAAATTCCAAGTCCATTTCCTGATGCTGTCATTCAGTTTTTGAAGCTTAAGAGTCAGAGAAGGGTTTGGCAGACATGCATTTTGTAAAGCTTTCTGGATGTTTTGCTGTGAACAAATGTCAAAATAAAGTACCAAATGTAGTACTCTTGAAATAGTTTCCTTGAGTAATTAAACGTTCTAACAGAAATAACACAAATACAATACAGTATGTGCCAGTCACATGATAATTACAGTAAGAATAAGATATAAACTACAACCTTTTCTGAATGAGAGTCCAGGCATATGGTCTTTCTGCCTCCTCTTTATGGTCCCCGCAAACCCCACAAAGAACCCTGACAACAAGGAGTACTAGCTGATCAGGTACTACTTCCCAGACATGATGGTGCCTTTAAATTACCCTAGTGTGGCAGGTGCAGACACCCAAGCATAGTGCACAGGCTGGCACTTGGGGTCACTGAGCAAGCTTCCTTTAATGTATACTGGCTTCTTGGACTAGCCAGATCTTTTGGCTAGCATTGCTACACACCCAAAAGACCATCATAGCCACTACAGCCCTGAACACCAGGCCCAAATCTGCGTGTTAGCTTCATGGCTATTGCCCAGGATGGAAATATTTATGACTATGCCTGTGTTTCTGCCCTCACTAACCTCCTCTGAGACCAAGCAGTGACTCTACAAAAAGACATTCCAAGCTTATAGGACTGCAACATTAATTATCCTCTACCTCTTAGCCAACTTACATGATTTTTTCACACCTGTTTTGTTCTATTCCCACAGGGCCCTGACCTTCTCCTCAGACACCTCATTTCTGTATCAATTCCAGAAAGCTTCCACGGACCCAATTAAGTTGAGACTGGAAGTATCCTGGATTTCTTTTGGTCTGATTTTCTTTGGAACCTTTGTTTTCTTTGCTGCCCTGTGGGCACATTCATAGATATTCAGGTGAAACAAGTCCAGACTTGAGAGTTAGAAAGAATTTCTCTGGTACTGCTACAGCAGGGAGCCTGGGATAAGCTATTTGTATTCTTGGCACTCTGGTTACGTTGTCTACAGAGCAGGTATCATGAATAATGAAGATTATACTCTGAATTTCCTGGAAGATGGCATGTTTGTGTGTTTCCTGCCATTCCAGGATCACAGTGACCATAAGGTTATCAGAGTATGTTACCCATGGATGGGAGAAATGCCATCAGCAATGCAGTTGGGAACAAGAAAAAGAAAATCCGAAATTAGGCCTACTTGTGGTACTAGCTTGCTTTGGACAAGCCACTCAACCTTTTAGCCCCAATTTCTAACTCTGAAAAATGGAGTGTAGCACAGTAGCTAAGACTATGACCTTTAAAGTCAGCCACACTTGGTTTAGAGGCCCACCTCTTCCACTTACTAGCTGCATGACCTAATCTAATGCTACTCAGCTTTCCATTACATGGTGTCTGTTACACAGTAAGTGCTACATGCTTATGCTACCTTTCGCCTCTTCTACTTTGATCCTTTTGCTGACCTATCTGTCTTACATATTTTCCATCAGGACCCAATGTCATAAGTTCTGGAAAAAGGTTTTAGAAGGACTTTACAAAGGAAAAATGGGATTGACATTAAAAGACAAAAATGTTGGAACCTTCTTCCTTGTTATCAAGAGTAGTATCTTGCTCAGCACTGTTGTCGGTGCTTATTTCTTTCTCCTACCACTTCTGCCATTTTGATGGTTTGAGCCTGGTAAACTAACTGGAGAAAAGAATTAAAAATTGAGATCCCATCCTTCTGCCAGCTCATACTAACTCCACCCTTACTGCAGAAGAATTTCTCAGACAAGTAGGCAGTGGTCAAAGTATATCCGGACTTTGTGCTTGTCCTACTGAAGTCCTGGCTCCTTGTTACCAGCAATTAAGCATGCTGTTGTGATAGTTCAGGTTCTGGGGTATTCTGGAGCCTATAAAGTGCTACTTAAAACAATGATTAATATTTGCATACTGTTGCTGTCACTTTCTTTGTTGCTGGGACATAATAACCAACATTGCAATGTTGACGTACTCCTCATTACAATGAGGAGTAGAGGTTTATTTTGGCACACATAAAGCAGGAAGACATAGTGAAAGGCTCTGGTGTGAGAAAACTCATCACCTGTCAGAGCCTGGGAAGTTGAGAGTGAAGGTAGGAGCCAAAAATGGGATGTGGCTTCAAGGTCATGCTCCCAATGATCTACCTCTTCCAACCAGACCCTCATCTCTTAATAGTAAGTCAGTTATAATGTTTTTATAATCTAACTACTTTTCAAAAACCCCTCCTATGAGCACATGAAGCTTTGGAAAGACACCTAGATATAAACCATAACTGATATCTTATTGTATAATAACCATTAAATAAAGGAGGATACATTCAAGAGGCAAAGGGATTTCCCTGCAATAGCCACCCAAGGAGTGACTATTTTCTTTGTCTTTTTGAGACAGGGTCTCCCTTTGCAGTTCAGACTGGCCTTGTGCTCACTTCTGTAGCCCAGGCTGGTCTCGAACTCTCACTGATCCTCCTGCCTCAGCCGGCCAAGTGCTAGGATTACAGGCGTGCGCCACCACAGCTGGCAAGGAATGACTATTTTCATCTTGCCCAAGAAAGTATTGCATTTCTAGTAAAAGGCGAAAGATTTATATGATCTGAAGAGAAACCAGAGTATAAGTATTGCATTTCTATATTGCAGATCTCTTACATTTCTTAGTCTTTATAAAATAAGCATTTAGCTATTGCTGCAGCTGCTGCTGCTGGCCTAAGACATCTGCAACCCACACATGAGACAGGAAGCAAGGTACCCAATGCACCCCACCTTGACTGCCAGTCCAGGCCTCATAGAACCCATGCAGGAGAAAGGAGGAGAGAGACTCTGCAACTGACACCACATGGTACTACCCCTGGCACAGGCCTCAAGTGATCCACAGAGGGAACAAGAGGAGAGAGACCCTGTGCACCTTACCTCTCTGCCATCGCTGCTACCCAGGCTTCATTTAACCCATCTAGGAGAGAAGGAAAGCAGTCTATAGGATGCTGGTCAACTTTTCTCGATTCTCCACAGTATAGGATGATGGAGGTGAAAACCAAAAGATTAACCTCAGTAAGAATGAGAGCAACACCCAGGAATAGAGTTTCACTTTAGGACTGAAGTATCCTACCACATACTCTTGATGAGAGATAGTGGTGGGAAACAAGCCTGATGAGAGAAAAAGCTAAATAGGGATCTTCTGGGATAGCCTGAGGCTTGGCATGAGGGCAGCAACGTCAGAGAGGCCATAAGGCCAGATTTGGTGGGTGTAATCTTCAGAGGGGAAAAGATAAAAGAGAAATAACTGTTAGCTCAGTGATCATGTTTGAAATCTTGCACCCCTGCCTACATCAAGAAGAAATTGTTAGTTTTATTTTCTAGGGAAGTGTCTACAGGGTGTTCAGGGTCTCACTACTAGATCAGACTCATAGTGATCTCCCTGTTTATAGCCTCCCAAGAGCTGGGATTACAGGCATGTGCCACCATGCCCAGTCTAAGAAGAAATTACTGTATGAATTAATGTAGGCAGTATCTGGGTGGCCTAGTTATCTTTACTAAAATCATAGACCCCCTTTCCTCTGGTTAAGGGCAGTTCATGATTTCTTAGAACTTGTCAGCAACCAGTTGATAGTTGCTATTAGTCTTGCTGACTTTACTACTATGCCCAAGATAATCTAGTTCTTCCTGTTAATTGATTTTTTTCTGTATGGAAATATCTACATATCCTGGTGATCATAATACTGTGCCTCTCTCCTAAAAGACTGGACACTAGGCCAAAGAAACTGCAAAGTCCAGCAAGCATAGCAAACAAACAAACAAACACAAACAAACAAAAAATAGAGACATGAAAAGACAAGACAACAAAACGACCCACCCAAAACTCCCAACTCTTCCAAAACCAACTCTGGGGGCATCAAGGGGGAGAAAATACATCATATAGCATAAATATCTGAAAGAGTATTAGTAAGGTGCTTGGTCAATTGGAAGAAATAACAACTAGTCAGGTAGTTAATCCTAATGGAACAAATGATCACCAAGTCTGGAGAAGACATTGATAAAAATCTAGTGGAGCTAAAGAAAGAACAAAGGTATTTCCAAGAATTAAGTGATGATGGCAATGCGACATAACAGAACTTATGGATCACAAGGAAAGCAGAACTATAAGAGAAGCTTATAGCTATGAAAGCTCACACCAGAAAAAGAGAAAAACATGCTACTGGCTCAAATCCAGACATTAACAGATTCATTAACTAGAATTTAAAAGAATTTTTAAAAATTACACCCTTCAGGGACCAGCGGGATGGCTCAGTGGTCTAAAGCGCCTGCTTGGGTAAGCTTGGGCGGCTTCAGGGACCGCGGTTCAATCCCTGGCACCACATGCTGCGCCAGTCCTGCCCTTGGGGCAGGCTGAGCCGGCCATAAAAATGAGTGAATAAACAAATAAAAGTTCTGAAATAAGAAAAAAATAAAATTAAATTAAATTAAAAAAAATAAAAATAAATAAAATTACACCCTTAAAAAAAAAAAAAAGACTCATGATATCCTGTCGAAGCACTATTAGTACAAATCTTTCTTCTCATTGAACTAAGGTGTGGTGACACATGTGTACTGCCAGCACTGCGGAGGCTAAAAACAGGAGGAACAGTACTAGTGTGAGCTGCATAGTGAGACCCTGTACCAAATACATAAAATTTTTTTTAAAAAAAGATACTAGCAAACAAGGACCAGGGAGGTAGCTCAGCGGAACAAGTGCTTCCTTGGCTAGCATAAGGTCTTGAGTTTGATCCCTAGTAGTATCAAAGAAAAAGAAAAAAGGTACTGGCAAACAGAATACACTAAATCACCAAAAAAGTCATTCATCATGATCAGATAGGTTTTCTCCCAGGAACGTAAGATTGGTTAAACATACATAGATCAATAAATGAATTACATTTATTTATTTATTTATGATCAGAACATATTTATTGAGGGAAAGAAAGCTCCTGTCTGAGAGAGAGACAAGAAGGGGGTTCTGAGTCAGTGTCCCTCAACATTTATTATAAATAGGAGGAAGGACAAAAAGACATGATCATTTTAATAGATACACAAAAATTAATTGATAAAACCCAATATACACTCATGATAAAAACCCTGAAGAAAATAGAGATAGCAGGAATTCATCTCCATATGATAGAAGCCCTTTATGTTAAAACTACTGCCAATAACACATGATGTGGGGAAAAACTGAAAGTTTTCATTTCAAATCAGGAAGAATACAAGGATGCTCACTATTATAACTCCTGTTCAATACAGTCCTTAAAATATTAGCCAGAGCAAGCAGGCAAGACAAAATAACAAAAGGAATATGCTTAGTAAAAAATGAAGTTAAAGTATTATTATTTTCAGATGGCAAGATCTTATACTTAAAACACTCAAAGATTCCACCAAAAGACTCCTAGAATTAATAGTCAAACTCAGAAATGTAGCAGGATACATATGAGAAATTGATATATGTATATATATGAGAGAGGGGAGAGAGAGAGAGAGAGAGAGAGAGAGAGAGAGAGAGAGAGAGAGAGAGAGAGAGAGAGAAGATAAATAGTGGTTGGGACTTCCAATAATTCCCCTAATCAGTTATTCCACTTATATATATAATATAAAAATGTTAACATGTGCTAATTTGTTTTAGTGCACTACTTTCATTTCATTGAAAATAAAATTTTGTATTTTCTTCTGCTGCTTCTGCTTCTGCTTCTTCTTCTTCTGACCTTGTGTTTGCTTAAGCCACTGAGCTATCTTCTCAGCCCTGTTTCTTTTTTGTGATGGGTTTTTAGTCTATGTTTTGTACTCAGAGTAGCCACCTTTAAGATTATAATGCAATGTATTAACTACTGTTTTTCTCTTATTTTGTTATAAAATTTAGTTTTATTTTTTCTTAAGATAACAAACATTTTGTTAATCAGCTGTTCTTGTTTTGGAAAATCTTTAACATATGCATTGTTGTATGTTACCATTTCTGTCTGTTTCTGATTTTTTGTTCTTGCTTTTTTTACTTTTCAAAATAAAATTAAATTTTGAAACACAAACATTTAGTTGGCATTTTTATAGGTTAATTTTTGAAATGAGATTAATGCTTAGTGATATTCAGTAAGTTTCTCAAGGTCAAATAGTAAATAAGTAGATTTTGTTCTTAAGGCTGTGCCTGAGCTGTGCAATTAACTCTGTGGTACAGCACATACTTAACATGCACAGGCTCTGAGTTCAGTGAGCAGAACCAAAAACAAATAAATACCAAAGTCATGTCCATCTGACACCAGAAACCTATACACTTAACATTATAGAAACACAAGAAAATAGGACTATCTCAGAATCCCCCTGGTAATGGTAAAAGTCCTGGCCTGGTTCTAAAATGGCACAACTAACGTTTAAAGAAAATTTCCAGCTTGGAAGCAGGTTACCAACCACTATAACGTCCTCTGGCCTGAAACAACTTTTGATTTCCTTCGTTTTTCCATCTTCCTTAGAAAACACTTAACAAAAAGGGAAAGACATTTTAGATTGAAAAGTGACCCCTGCTCACATTTTCTTCTCTCTCTGCCCACTTCTCCACTACCTCCATTCCTCTGATCTGACATGGAACTCACGAATGCTAGGGATTATCAACAGATTCCTGAAGCAAAAACAGATAGCTTTAATGATCTTGAGATATCCTCTGGGCTTTCATGCATTGTGGAGTCACAACATGAGGCTCCTAACTGTGGAATCAATGTTAATGCTTGGTTCAGCTCTCAAGATCAAGGTCATATTGATCCTAGTCCAGTCTTTTCTGGTTTGATTTTGAATTTTTTTTGTGGCAGGGGGGACTGGGGTTTGAACTTACATCCTTGCACTTGCCAGGCAGGCACTTGTACCATGGAACTATCTCCCTAGCCCCTCTTGATTTTGTAATAACCTGCCCTTAAGAAGACCATTCTGAGTATACTTCCTAATGCTGAGTTACAATTGTGGAAAGAACTGTTTTTAGAGACAGAGTGACCACCTGTCCCCTTGGGATAACTGCTGGAAGCAGCTGCCCAAACTGCTGGAAGCAGTTGCTGTTTCAGCATTTAAAGGGACTTATTATGACTACATTTGTTTCTTGTTTTAACTCTGTGAAGGCACTGATGTTTTTTGAAGGCAGAGCTTAGAAAACTGACCATCTGACCAAAATGCGTAATTCAGGATATTCCTTCTTTGACAGTTGAGTAGCACTGGAGTAGCCTCATGTTTGTTAAGAGGATGTGGACACTTCCCAGTCTTGTAGGGAGCAGCTGGTAAACCCTAGGCACTATTGTCCAGTCATAACTTTACACAACCGCTGGTCCATGGGTCCAGGGTTTCTTTTGGCAATCCCACATGAGTCAGTGAAAGGCCTCCAGCCATCACCTAGAGCAGTGATGGCAAATCTTTTAGAGCTTCCACTGATAACAGACAGCTGGCGGTAGCACACATGCCATAAGTGCACCACCACTGATGTAGAGGTTGAAAGGCAGAGACCTTTAAATGCCAACATGGAGACAAAGGAGTACGCATCATGGTGGAGGAGATCTAAGGTCTTTTCCCTACTCTGCCATGAGCTAAGTGTGTGGACCCTGTGTTGTATCTGTAAACAGCAGGAGGATCATTAATTAGCCTTTGATAAATCCTTTTAGAATCCTAGTGATATGAGATAGGGGAAGATTGGAGTAGGACTATGGCGACTTTGAGGTATATCTAGACTGGGAGGCACTAAACTGGAGTCCAGGAGTGCCACAGCTATGAAGCCAATGATTAATTGAACACTTGAAGAGTAGCCTTGAGGCAGATGAGCTTGGCTGAGGGGCAACTTGGGATTGGGCTGATGTTTAAAGAAAGAAAAGTCAAAAACAGCTGAGTAAAGAGAAAAGCAGCTCTAAAAAGTGGATGCGAGGTGATTGCAAGGACTTTCCCATGGAACTACACAGAAGAACGACTAAGAAGGATCTTAGACAATGAAGGAGGTATGACAGTGGAAGAAAAGAAGGGTATGGCAATGAAAGAGATCTGAGGAGAGCAGTATTACCAGGCATCATAATATAGTTGAAGGAGCATAGTGTAGGCATCCAAATGTGAGAGTTCTTCTTTACTTCCTCTGTTTAAAGAAAGGATGTCAAACAAAACAAAAAAGGGGGATATAAATGAAGGACTATTTTGTATTGGAAAATGTATACATACACATGCACACACCCACAGGCGTGTACGCGCGCATGCACGTGCACACACACACATATATCTAATATCTTATATATATATATATATAATATGCATATGATAACCAAGATTCCACACAGTAAGCATAAAGAGAGAATATTAAAAGCTGTAAGAAAATAAACAAATCACCTATAAAGAAAAGTCCATCAGGATTATAGCAGACCTCTCAGCACAAACCATCAAGATGAGGCAAGCTTAGAATGAAGCATTTCAAGTTCTTAAAAAAAAACCCTCCAACCAAGATTGATGTGCACTCCAAAACAATCATTCAGAATCAGTGGAGAGCCAAAGTATTTCCACAAAAAAGTGAAGAAATTAGTGATGAATAAACCGACTGTCCAAAATACTCTGAATGGTTCTCGGCAGCTATTTGGAAAGTTCTAAAGATGGCTGATCCCAGAATGAGTGAGGGTGAGAGTCATGCAGACCAGCCCTAGTAGAACCACTTTCCCTCTTTTTAACTACATTTGCTTTGAGCTACATGCTTCATCTTTTGAGTTGGCTTTCTGTACCAGGACATAAGTCCCTGTCTGACTTCCAGTTATCTATTTTTAGTTGATCTTCCTTAATGATCCAAAAGTTTATGGAATTATGAGTCAAAATGCTGTGGCTTTGGGGAAAAAATAAAAATTTTGAAGAGCTGACTAAAACCATTCAAAATATGAGTGACAAATATGCCAAAGTTAGAAAATCCACAGAAAGATATCAGACAAAAATATCTGAAATAAAAAAGTATAGGATAAGTAAATTATATAAATGACTGATGCAAAGATAGTGCCTAAAATGGGGGACAAAATGGGAAATTATGATGATGAAGTACTTAGAGAAGTCATAAAAAGACAACATTTAAACATATTACAAAAAAATGCAGTAGCTGCTAGATGACACTAAGAAGACCAACCTACAGTTAAGTGGAGTTATAGAAAAGCTGAAAAATAACACAAAGTTATTAATTTGTTTACAGAAGTCACGATAGAAATTTCCCCAAATATGAGAAGAGTTCAACACACTAGTAAGCAAAGCCTCCAGAACATCAAACAACTACAAGGAAAACAGAAACTCATGAAAATTAAACTACATGTAAAGATATTAAATTCCTAGATATTCACCACAAAACTAGAATTTTAATTGGTACAGTTTAGGTATGCATAATGACCACATTCATGATAGGAAATTTGTACCTATACATGATATATCTTGACTGTTCTTTTTCCCGTATTCACACCCACTTCTTACAAATGCCCTTCCCCTCCCCATTCACAAGGCTCAGTTTTCATTTTATCCTTCTTTTCTCATTTTTTCTTACCATTAATTCCTTTCTCCCTGCCCCCAGGTCTCTTTTCTCTTTGAACAATATCTTCCTATTTACAATGTCTACTGTATGTTTTTGTTCCTATTTACATTTTCAGTTTTTCATATTAAGGAGATAATGTGATATTTGGAGCCTGATATTTTAAAAATTCTTTATGTATACTAGCTAGAAGTCCTTTGTCTGAGGGTTGGTCAGCTAAATTATTTTTCCAAATTCATGGGTTTTCTTTTTACTCTGTTGATGATTTCTTTTGACATGTAGAAACTTTTCAAAAAGATGAGATTCCAGTCTAATTTATTTCACATGTGATGATGGTCTGAGGTCTATCCATTATTATAAATGTCTCAATTCCATCTTTCTTCATGGTGAAGCAATACTCGATTTAAAAACCTGCATTTTTTTATCCAGTCATGAGCATTTGGGTTGTTTCTAAGATTTAACTATGACAACTTTCGCTGTTGTAAACATGGGTGCATATATACTGCTGTGGTGTGATGTTTTCAGTTCATTTGGAAAAATACACAGGAGAGGAATAGCTGGGTTGAATGGGACCTCCATCGTAGCTTTTTGAGGAATCTCTACACCAATTTCCATAGTGACTGCATAAGTCTGCACTCTCACCAACAGTAGAGAAGGGTTCCTTTTTCCATATAGTCCCTCTGGCATTTGTTATTGGTTGATGACAGCCATCCTTTTTTGTGTGTGATGGAATTTCAGTGTTGTTTTAATTTGTATTTCTCAAGTGACCAGTGATGTTGAACATTTTTTTCACATATTTATTTGCCATTTTTATTTATCTGAAAAGTATATATTCATCTCAGATACCCATTTTTTAATTCAGTCTCTTAGTTTTGGGGCCTGATTTATTTTATTTTATTTTTATGAACTTAGTACAAGGTCTACAGGGTCTCACTACATGAATCCAATTTGTGGTGATTCTCTTTTTTCAGTCTCCTAAGCACTGGGATTATAGGGGTGCTCCATCATACCCAGTCTCAATCACAGTCTCAGTGTACCTTGGGGCTGGGGCGGGGCTGGCATGGCATGCTGGGATTGAACCTCAGACACTGTGCTCTGCCTAAGGAGGTGCTTTAGTCCGCTGAGCTATCTGGCTGGCCCAGGGGCCTGAATTTTTAAAAATTCTTTATATATACCAGCTAGAAGTCCTTTGTCTGAGGACGGTCAGCTAATTTTTTCCCCCAGTTCATGGGTTTTTATTTTTACTCTGTTGATTTCTTTTGACATATAGAAACTTTTAAAAAATGAGATTACAGTAGTTGACTCAACTTTAGTAATTCATATGTATCTATGTATCTATCCATTTTTGTGTGTTTTCGATCTAATATAAAACATGTTCTCAAAGTAGATATTGATGATGTTGAGTGCTTCTACAGATTCTATTGTGATTTCACCTTTTCATTTCTTATTATTATTAGTTTTAACAAAAATAGCAATACAATAGTTTCAAAACACATTAGTAGTACATTCGCAATAACTGACACATTGCATATTGTTGTCCTCATAGTAGCTATACTGATGTGGGACCCATGCTAGTGCCAGGGAGATTTCATGCAGTGTTGGACTAACTTTGTATGCCAGGCAGAGACTCAGGCAGATTTGGGCCACGAAGCAGAGATCCAGATGTACCCAGGACTGATGCAAAGTGAAAAAAAGGCACCTCTAGTGCATCTAGAGTGCAGGGCATGCAAGGCATGAGGCTCAGGTAAGTCCATGGCAGCAGACAGAGACTCAGGTGAGTCCAAGGCATACCGTGGAGATCTACTCTATCCAGGGCTGGTGTTAGATCCTAGATGGATACTCCAGAAGGTTCAGGGAAGGGGGAAGGCAACAGTTGCTGAGCCAAGTGAGACAGGATTCCAGGAACCCCCTCAAATGGTTCCAATCTCAGCTCTTTTTGGCAGACAGTGCCACTGGTAGGTGTGGGACAAAGTTGAAGCACCAAGAAAGACTCAAACAGGCCTGGGGCCCTCACTCTGTGTCTCTGCCTGGTACCCCAGGCCAGTTGGACTTTCCACCTAGTACCAGTGTACTTCCTGAGCCTGTTGAATCTAGGTCTGGCATCATGTACCAGTCTCAGCTCCACTTGAGTCTCTGCTAAAGATCTCAGGACCACTGCAGCCTCTGCTTGGCACTTGGAGCAGCTCCCATGTGTGCTCGTGTTTCTGGCACCCCCCATTGGTCTTGGGTTCCCTAGAGTCTATAGCAAGTGCCTGAGGCCTGCTTCAGTCTCCAGTGAATGTGCATTACCCCACACTTTGAAGGGGGCCTGGGATTAGTGTGGGGTGAAAGAGACTTCAGCAGGCTAGGCAGAGTCGCCATTGAGCACACAGTGCTGGCCCTAGATGCCCTTACCCACTTGAGTGTGCTCCTAATGCCCAGCATTCTCCCTGTGCCACCTGCCACCACCTGTCACTCAGCCCACCTGTATCTCTACCCAGGACTGTAACGCTCTCTGAACCCACCTGGGCCACCATCTGATGCCACAAATAAGACATATGATTCTTTGAAACCTGTGTCTCAGCCAGGCAATCTCCATCTGACACATCAAGGCTGTCAAATCTGCTACAACTCCTTGAGGGAAAGAGACTCTAAGTCCCAGGGTCACACTCAGCCTGCTGACTGAAGGAAATTGTGTGAACACAGGTTAAACAGTACGGAGAACACATGACAATTGCATGCACATACTCTTCTTGGAGTGTTTAACTAGCTCTTCACTACTTTTTTTTTTTTTTTTTTTTTTTTT
>PVJA010031661.1:5566-24836 GCA_004027025.1 Myocastor coypus
TTTTTTTTTTTTTTTTTTTTTTTTTTTTTTTTTTTTTTTTTTTTTTTTTTTTTTTTTTTTTTTTTTTTTTTTTTTTTTTTTTTTTTTTTTTTTTTTTTTTTTTTGTCTTTTTGAGACAGGGTCTCACTATGCAGTTCAGGCTGGCCTTGAGCTCACTTTTGTAGCCCAGGCTGGTCTCGAACTCACAGCGATCCTCCTGTCTCAGCCTCCCGAGTGCTGGGATTACAGGCCTGTGCCACCACGCCCGGCACTAGTGCAGGGTTTTAAGACGATGTTTATTGCCTAGTTCTTCTTCATACATGGCAAAGTGAAGATCCCATATCACACAATTAAATCATGTCTTAGTCTTTTTCCTCAGTGATAAAATGAGAGGCAGGTGTCCACAGCCCTTTCAGAACGTATGGTAGTTTAGATCTAGTGTGTTCCCCAAAGTCTCTTGTTCACAGGTGGGGTTTGGGTAATTGCCTCATGGTAAAAGTACTGTACTTATCAGTAGGTCAGTCCATAGATGAATCCAAAGCTGAGTGTGCTGTTGAGAGGAGAAGACTGGTCAGAAGAAGCAAGTCACAGGAGAGGTCTATTTCCCTTGCCTCCCTTCCTTCTTTGCTTTGTGGGATGGGAACTGCTTTCCTCCACCAAAGCCTTCCACTACACTGTTCCTATCCTAAAGCCAGCTGACTGTGACTGAATCTTCTAAAATCTGTGAACCAACATAAACTACTTCTTTGAACTCTGGGTATTGGATGCTGTGTCTGGTAGTAAGAAAGCAACTAAGACAGAACCCCACTATGCAATGGGCCCTTAGGATAAAAGGGTAAATTAGAGGGTATATAACCCACTAAAATGAGCTTCTTGACACCTCCCATTTCTTAATCATCTATTGTTTTGGGGGAGACAGAGGAAGGGTCTACAGGGTGTTCAAGGTCTCACTACAACATTGGACTCATAGTGATCCCCCTTTTTACAGCCTCCCAAGAGCTGGTATTACCAAGCCCAAGCTCAATTGACATCTTTGCATGCCTAGGGGCAGGGATGGCTTTTCAGGCCTGGGGATTGAACCCTGAGCCCCTGAGCCTACTTACAGGTGCTTTAATTCACTGAGCTATTTGGCCAGCTTCCCATTTCTAAAGCACTCACATCACTTTAAATTTCTGATTTTCAAGGGCACAATCTAGGAATTCCATAAATTCCTTGGGATCAGAACATGAGGAAATGAGGGTTTGGAAACTTGAAATATATTTTTCCAGTGAGGCTCCATTATATAATATAAATATAAGGTTCCAGACTACTTCACACATACTTTTTAAACCAATAATTATTTACTAGCCTTATCTATTGTGAAAAAAACTGGCATATATTTTTATAAATTGCTTCATTTATTTTTCATGTCAAGCATGAGAATTAGACATTAATATACCAGTTTTTCAGATAATACGTTGAAGTTCAGGAAAGCTTAGGAGTTGTCCAAGTTCAAATAGCCAAAACTGGCATTTGAACAAAAATTTATATAGGTATAGAGAGTGAGGCTAAAAATTAGAGACACAAGTTATTCATCATCTTCCTCTAGCATCCCCTCTGTTGGATTCTCTTCAATTTGATTCAAATATAAGAAGTGGAAGAACACTGTAAGAGTCTAAATAATTTCATCTACAATTTACTAATGTTCACACAAAAGAAAACCCAGCATGAACAAGTTTAATGCAAACAGAGATAAGGTTAGGGTCACAATTATTGCCTCAGCAATTTCCAAATTCAAAGATATTTGGTTTAAGTTATAGCTTTCAAATGCTCAACTAGGACCACAAGTTCTTTTTGCGTATCAAGCTCTTCAAGTTTTTGTGCCCTGGAGAACCCCAACTTCTCCAAACTTTTCTTCATAAGAAAGTAAGAGTCTCTTTCCTGGAGCCCACAAAAGCTTACTTAACTATGATTGGTTTAAATGTGTCACATGACCCTTTATGAACAAATCAATCACTGTAGTCAGAAAGATGGAGTACTTGAACTGGCTAAGATAAGGTCACATGCTTACTCTTAGAACTGGGAGCATGGTCTGCCTCACCCAAATTACATGACCTGATATGAATGAGAGTGTCTCTACACAGGAAATTGGCAATTAGCAAGGAATGGATGTCTACAGGCAAAAATGTTAGCTGTAATGCTTATGATTAGTTGTATGCAGGCAAACAAGATTTCAGGAAAACAAGCCCTGATTTTTATCACGTGACCATATCAGTAACATATTTAATTCCATCACTGCTGATTTCAGATTTCCAATTGTTTTTAACAATGTGTAGTGTATTAAATAATAGTCATCTTGAAACACCTAGCTGAACTAAATTAGGAGCCGGGGAGATAGCTCAGTGGCATAAGCGCCTGCCTGAGGGTAGAAGGCTCACCTGAAGACTGTCGGCAACAGCATAAAAAGAAAACTGGAGGGGAATATAGTGTGCTGTTTATTCTGCTGGAGAAGCTTTGCATGCTAGTTTTCCTGATATGAACTCAGCTGTTATCATCAGAGGAGCTCAGGTTCTCATTGTCACTGAGGGTGTCTATAGTTCTCTTTAGGAAAGCTCTGTGCCTTACTTGAGTATTGTTTCCTGCTTCCAGTGCAGATCCCTCAGTCTGGTGGCATGAATCCTACAACCTGCTGATACAGACCTTTTAACTTTCATCATTGACTTTTGAGCCTTTTGTATCAGACAATGTGCCCCCTAACAAAGTATACTTCAATGAGTTTCCTAAGTAGCAGTTCCTGCTACCTCTGATTCTTAGAAATGGCTGGTCACTGCATTGCTTAGCTGGCCTATGATGCACATTGTAAGAACCAATCAAAATAGCCAAGTACTCTACCTCTGTACCTCCCCTTTACAGACCCCATAAAAAAAATCTCTCTCCCTGAGCCTTTGAGGTCTGACATTTTGAGAACCAAGTGATTGCCTGTCATGCTGTCTACTATTAACTAAATGTGCTTCCAAATCCGGGGTTTCATTTCATTGTTTCTGTTGCTGTTGAAGATCATTGCTACAGCCTTGCATCAGACACTCTTGTGTCCTCTACACATCTAGCTGGATACTGCCATGGGCTCTAGCTCTTCAGTTGGAGTCATGTAAGACACTGCCATAGGATCCAACCCTGCAGCTAGATTCTTTGGTTCTCTAGTGCACGGACAGATCTCTTGCACTGTTCTTTGCTGGAAACTCTCAGTGATCTTGTAAAGTAATCCCATGAATTACACATTGTATATTAAGTCTATTCCCTTGAAAAGCATGAGTACAACACAAAGCTTCCAAAATTTCTGAGTGTTTACTACTCAGTTTTCATGAGCAAAGAGACATCAGTTTTAGCAGTCCTTGCATTCTCCAAAGGAAAAACCCTGTAGAGAAAGAAGTGGAAAAAAACTTTAATAAGATGAGGTAGTTTAAAAAAAAAAAGAAAGGAGGGGCCCGGCAGGATGGCTCAGTGGTCTAAAGCGCCTGCTTAGGAAAGCTTAGGCGGCTGCAGGGACTGTGGTTCGATCCCCGGCACCACATGCTGCGCCAGCCCCGCCCTCAGGGCAGGCTGAACCGGCCATAAAAATAAATAAATAAAAGTTATGAAACAAGAAAAAAAATTTTTTTAAAAAAGAAAAGAATTTTTATACCTTTTGTATTTTGCATTTTAAGTGAGTCATAACTTTAACTCACAAGACATTCCTGCTCCTATCCTCAGAGCCAGAAGAAAGCAAAGGATAGCTCCAGTGATCTCACGGTAGCCAGCGTTAGTTCTTAAACTATAATAGAAAGATCCCTCACCTACTTATTGAAAAAATTCTTAGCAAAGCACAGATGGCTCACACTAAAGTTTTTTCCTTGTACCTTAAAATTGATGTTCATGTTATTATCAAAGCACCAATTCAAAGAAATTCTGCCTTCTGTGAACATCTGTTGTCAATGATTAGAAACCACTTAAAATCAAGTCATTTTCCATCTTGCCTGTTATTAACTGTGAACAGACACACCATAGCCAAGTTCTTCTATATAACTTGTAACAAAGTGGGCTGTTTCTATAAATATGTAGGCAGATAAAGACTCATCCTAGCAACTAGGAATGCAGGAAGTAAGGTGCAGATTGAAAATATGGAGGTAGCTAGTACATATATACTGTAAGGAGTTGGCTTACACAACTGTGGGGGCTAAAAATGTAAGATATCCTCGGGAAAAACTGGGTATTTAGCTGATATAGATCCAGTCCAAATCTGAAGGACTGAGAACCAAAGGTTTAAAGGAGAACCAAGAAGTATAAATTCAACTCTGAATCCAAAGACAGGAGAAAACCAACATCCCAGTTGAAAGACAGAATTCTCACTCAACATTTTGTCCTATTCAAGCCTTCCAAGGTATAGATGAGGCCCATGTACAATGCAAAGGGCAACCATCTTTACTTGGTGTACCAGTTTAGTGTTTATCTCAGCCAAAAACACTATAGATGCTCACAAAATAATGTTCAACCAAATATATGGGCACTCCCTGAGCTGATCAAATTAACACATAAAACTCATCATCTTATACTCCAGGTATCCAACAATAGTCTAGTAATTTGAGACCAACAGTGTACTTTCTATAGGAAAATATCCTCCAAGTTCAAAACTCCTAATTTAAGTCTCCAGGTGAACAGAGGAATTTTTAGGCTCAACTACTACTGAGTACCAGAAGTTTGATGTGAGTAAATGTTTTCAAACTCAAGGAAATCATAAAGGCCATTCTTGCCACATCCTGAGAATTAGCCTAATAGAATGATTATTTGAAGGGCCAGTCAAATAGTTCAGCAGATTAAAGCACCTGTAAGCAGGCTCAAAGGCTGGAGATTTGATCCCTGGGGAATGCTGAGAGGCAATTGAGACTGGGCGTGGTCGCATCGCCTGTAATCCCAGCTCTTGGGAGTCTGTAAACAGATGGATCACTACAAGTCTCATCTAGTATGAGACCCTGAACACTCTGTAGACCCTTTCCTAAAATAAATTAAATTAAACTAAATTTAAAAAAAAAGACTTTGAGATCAAATGGACCTGGGTTTACCCAGCATCCTTTTTCTCTGTGTCCTTGCCCCAAAGGCTTGTAGAATTTCCAAAATGGAAAGAGTTTCATCTACTTAGTGACATAACCTAGGAATTCCTCTACTCACCTGGTGACACGATCAGGAGCTTTGAACTTAAAGGATATTTTCCCTTAGAAACTGGATTGTAAAATGTGTAATAGTTTGCAGACTGTTTTTGGATACCTGGACTGTAAGAGAAATGGTGAGTTTTTTGTGTCAACATGGTCACCCCAGAGGGTGCCCAGATATTTGATTAAACGTAAACAACTTATGTTTGGATTATGATCTGAGAGGTCCTTTGCCATTAGACTCCTTTGGTGCAGGACGTGTTGTGAGCCAGGAACACAATGGCAGGGGTCTGTGGTAGAAACAAAGCAGCTAACCTCATGGCAGGCAGGAAGGAGAAGACCATGAAAGAACTGGTGAACCTTCTGTTTTCTCCTCTTCAGTTCCTTTCAGGTTCCTACCTTATTATACAGACTGCCCACATTCAGGGAAGCTCTCCCTGCTTACTTCACTGTGGCCGGTACCATTCATCTCCGGAAACATGCTTGCATACATGTGCACATGCACAGACACACACACACACACACACACACACACACACACGCACACACGCACACATGCACACACACACACACACACACACTCACACACAGACAAGTGTGTTTTGTAAACACCCTTGGTGTTTTCCAGTCCAATAAACCTGCCAAGCAAGATTAACCTGTCCCATCAGTGCCACTATGTAGTTGATGACCCTGAGCATCTTACCTTCTCCAAGCCTCAGTTTCATTGTCCTAAGAAAATAATACAGATGGTTCCCACCTTAGGATTTATTTTTACTGTACAGTAATGCAGAAATGGTACATCTTCCACAGAAACCATATTTTGAGTCTGAATTTTGCTCTTTTCTTAGGCAAACAGAATATGGTCCAGTGCTGTCTTGTAATACTGGGTAGCCGTAAGGAACTGCAGCTCCAAGTAAGCCTCATGATCTCTAGGGAGATAATAGATCCTAACAGCGTGCTGTGTTGCTAAGCTATCATGTCAGGCAGGTTAGGTATATTAAATGCATTTTTCACTTAGGATATTTTCAACTTATGATGGGTTTATTGGGACATGCTCATCATAAGTCATGAGCATCTATGCCTGGAATGATAGGGAGTCAGCCTAATTTGCTGAATTGCTAAATGACCAAAATAGACAACTACTTAGTAAAGCCCAAGTGAAACAGCAAAACTGAGATACAATAACGGCTGAAATGTTCTAAGACACTTCTAGTGATTTCTGACCCATCTAATCTCCATAGTAACCCTCAGAAAATGGTATTTTTGTCCCCATTTTATGGATGAGCAAGCACAGGCCAGAAAGGTTCAGATATCTGCTCCAAGTATTATATCCAGGAGGAAATAAAGTATAAATTCAAGTATTCTACTACTTAGTATGTAAATAAGATATAGAATGAAGGAGAAATCCTTGGACTTGGTACAACAAAGCCCCACTTTTCTTCTTCTAAGACTAGGAAATGATAACATGGATCATTTATTTATTGGGTTTTTGGCATTTTTTTCAGGGTCTCACTGTGCAGCTGGGACTCAAAATGATCCTCCTGTTTGCAGCCTCCCTAGTGCTGGTATTACAGGCATGCATCACTACTCCCAGACTCTGTCACCAGTTTAGCACACCCAAGTGTGGGGCTCTGTGGCATGCAATGCATTGGATTGAACCTTGGCTCATGTGCTTACCTAAGTAAGCAATTAGTCCACTAAGCTATCTCACTAGCTGTAACAAGAAGATTTAAAACATGAGCTCCAGGATGAAATAAATTTAACTTTCAATGCCAGTTCCACCATTTTCTAACTCTATAATTTTAGACCTAGAGCTTAGTTCTTTGACACTGAGAGATGGAAATGATAATAAATTGCTGAGAACCAGACTCCCATCTCAGTGCACACGACCTAGTGAACAATAGTGATCATGATGCTATCAACAGTAACTGTAAAAGCAGCCATGAAATGATACACAAGATACAGAGCTAAAGTAAGAAGATGGAAGAAAGAAGAGGAGGAGGAGAAAAAGAAGGGGAAGTAGCAGCTTCTGGGAAGAGATGAATTCTAAAATAGTTTCTAAAGACACAGAGAGTATTATGGAATTCTATAATAGTCCTCAGATTGGGTGGGGGCTGAGGAGCCAAAAAATTAGCACGTGAAAGGACAGACAAAAGTCCTTGAAGCCAACTCTCTGTAGCCACATGGTGCACAGTGAGGGGGGAGAAGAAAGACTCAGACAAGCAACAATAGGAGAAGCAGTATTGACAACTCAGAGTCCACCACCCTGAAGCTCTCCAACCATGCATGCTCCAAGGTCACGAAGGTTACAGCGCTGTGACTTCAGCCCAGGACCCAGATGGCATGTATCACCCTCACCTCACTACAAGACTGAATTGTCAGCTACAGCCTCTAGACACATTCATTTTGGCACAAATGCTACTTGCCAAATTCCAATTTGCAATCAGAAGCTACATCCTAAATGCTATTCCCTGATGCAATGTAACTTCCCCTCTGGGCCCTGAGCAGCTCTGCACACCCAGAGGGATACTGCTCTCATGTTGGAAAGGTGAGGCTTGCTGGATGCAGTTGAGTGGAAACTGAGCAATTTGCTACTCATAAGAAGCTATCACTCAGAAGTGCACCGACTGGCCTCAAAGAATTGGGCCATCGCCCATGACTCTGTTTGTGTGACCTTGAGGCATGAAACCTTCAAGACTTGGGGTCCAACTACAATTTTTGGTCCTCTACAAAGAACCCATTCAGTGTGCCTACAAGTCACAGGATTCTGAATAAAAAAGCAAAAACAGATTAACCCAGCTCTCCCTATCCTCTTCTCTCTTTTCTCTCTGCTATTCCCTCCCCCCAACATCTTTACTATCAGCATAACATACTTTTTCTAGATATTGTTACTCAAAGCATCATTAGCCTCACAGGTAGTTCACCAGTGACTGCAAACCTAAATCTCTGTGTCAACAAGATCTCTAGGTGACTCCTATGCAAAGTCATGTGTGTGTATGAAAAGCAGTTTGAAGAAGCCGGGCGTGGTGGTGAAGAGAATCACACCAGACAACATAGCCAGATATCTATTGTCCTAAATTTAAGTAAAAATAAACTAATCAGATGCCCATAGAAGAATCAAGGCAATTGCCATTTTTAAGATCCTCTGGGATCTTTTCTTTAGCTTCTCATCTGTCTATCCCCCCACTTTATGGGCATTAACACTGAGATTCAGACAGGTAAGGTAACTAACACAAAGTCATTCAACCAGCATGTGGCAGGTGAGCTCACTGTGAAGCTGAGGATATGGTCATTCACTGTCCTTATCTCAGTAACAAAGTATTTGTGGATTAATTTCCAAATATTTGAGAAAGGGGCTAACCTGTTTAATCACACAGCACCCTTTTCCATGCCTGTGTCCTAAAGGCTTACAGGCACTTCTGGAATGGTCAGAGGCACAACTCCCAAAAAAATTGCTGCCTGGCAATAGGGAAGGAGTGGGCACAGAAGGCTACATGATCTCTACATGCTGCAGAACCCAAGACTGCCCCCAGTGCTCACTCATGCACACCTGATATCTCCACACACCTTCCTTTTCCCATCTCACCTTCTTCGTTTCTGTCCTCTCTCATTGAATCGACCATCTGTCTCAGAGTCTAAGAGAAGCAGTGGCACTTCCTCTTAACTCCCAACCCTGTACAAATCCTTTGGCCTAAGTATTTTCTAATTTTCTTTTGACATTCTGACTAGTGAGCATATTGTGGTTCTATTTAGCTTTCTATCCCCTAGCAAATTTGAAAAGCTTTGTTATAGATTGATGGTCTGTGTTCTCTCTAAATTTCCATCTTCAAGTCTTCTCCCTCAAGCAGATAGAATTAGGAAGTGGGGCCTTTGGGAGATAATGAAAGCGGAGTCTACTCTACGTAAGTAGTGTCCTCATGAATGGGACTGGAACCCTTACAATAGAGATAGGCTCCAGAGAGATTTCTCACTCTATTTCCACCATATGGGATCTGGAAAGGGATTCTCCACAAGGCCCAACTATACTGGAACCTGAGCTCAGATTTCCAACCTCCAAAGCTGAGAAATAAATTTCTATTGTTTATAAGACACTCAGTCTGTGATGTATGGTCATAGAAGCCCCCAAACACTAAGACAAATAACTATATCTCAGTGCATTTCAAACAATGATGCTTAAATAACAGTTTTGTGAGACATAAAAAAAATGTGATCTCCAACAAAAAGCATCTAGAAAGAATGCTGATATTTCTCCCCATGCTAGGCACCCCAATGAAAGATAATGTGCCCACAGGCACAGAGAATGACACAGAGGTTAGAAATTATGGAGATAGTGGGTCTGGAGTATATACAGTTCAGGGGTTGAGCTCTTATCTACCACATGCAAAACCCTAGCTTCCATCCCCAGCACTACAAAAAGGAAGAAGAATTATGGAAGTAGTCTTCGTCATACCCCCTATTTCCTGGATCAAATGTCTCTTATACACAGGACTAATATTTTTAAAAATCCTAATCTAAAATTGTGTCACATTTCTTAAAACCTTTCAATGACTTCCCATAGCATTGAGGTCAAAGGCCAAATCACTTAATATAGCCTGTGAGGTTCTGTATGATGGGTCCCACTTCCTGCAGATTTTCTTGTATCTCTCTTCTTAACTACATAAGCCAGTGTCACTCCATAGCTGGCCAATAGAAGTCCCCACAATAGGGGCCACCATCTAGACAGCTCCACAGCTCAAAAACACAAACATATGGGTAAAGACTATGAGGACAACTCTTGAGATGGGTGTTTAATGATGCCAAAACAGTGTGATATACACATTTTCTGTTGTCATAACTAACATCATTGGTTCCAGAAAAAATGCTGCTCAGTAGCCTTTGTTTTATGTCTTTAAAACATAAGGCAACTGCATCTGAATGATTTAAAGAAATGTCAGTAGTGCCCCTGCTGATTGCCGATGCAAACGCTGCTGGGAGAGGCACAGAAAATCTCAGCATTGAACACACTTCAGCAAGGCAAAATACAAATTAATTAACTTGTCACATCTTTCTTCTCTGATAACATGAATGCAATATATTCTTACAAAATGAAGCATTGTTTGCTAGTAATACTAAGTAACCATTTACTTGCCTCCCTTCATGTTTTAATTCATGGGTCCAGATATTCCTATGAATTAGCACAGTATTTTCAGTGGTTTAACATGACAGCTGAGAGGCATTTTACAATATTAAATGATCTGTATTACTCTGCAGTGTGTTTAGGTCTAGAGTCTATTCATTACAAGTGTGAGGTAAGATTTCTATGGTTTGTAGTGACAATTGGCTGAACTCTGAACATCAAAATTATTTAATGAATTTGAATTTAATTTCTTAAAGCTGAAAGGAATTCCAGTTTTTTTCGTAAATAAGTGGTTTGGGATTTGACACATTAATTATTGCATTTTGTTTTTTAAACTTAATACACCTTGGAAAATATTTAGACATAAAAATGTGGATTTTCCTTTATGTCCTTGAGCTCTGCAAATATTGTGATCAGGGTAACACCACACTTCTAATCCTGCTGGAGTTTCTTCAGAAAATTGCACAGACTTTTTTTTTTTTTTTTTCCCCTCTCCCAAAGTTTTTATATGTGCTGATCATTTACAAAGAATGCCTCGCTTCTGCACGTTTCACCTGGGTAATTCCTTCTCGTGCATCACATTTTACTTTAAATTTCTCAGCTTCTAGGAAGCGTTTTTTAAGTTACCCAGCTAAGCATTATTCCTTTACATAGTACAGCCATTTTGCCTGTTCATTTCTGTATTTATGGTTCAATATCTGCCTTGCTCAACAAACTGCAACCTTTCAGAAAGCCTCATGTCTGTCTTATTCACTATTTGCTCTGGGACCTGGAGTAGAACCAACTTTATAGTAGATGTTCAATAAATATTACGCAGCTCAATGAATCACAGAATGCAGCAAACCAGTTCTGACCACAGTGAGCTACAATCATAGCTTATGCCTTTTCAGCTGAAACACAAGTCTTTAGCCCAAATCTGGCAGTCACAGCAGTTAACCTAAAGGTTAGTTAGTTGGATTTGTAGAATATTGTTCACATGGTGTCTATTTTTTAAAAATTAACTGCCAATATTTAAGAACTAGTGAATTATACTTTAAAACCAGATTCTTCAGTTTCTTTTGAAAAAGCCAAACAATTGGCAATACTTCCCATGTGGCAATCATACTCAGAGCTGAGAGATATATGCACCATGAGGAGAGCTTGTTGTCAAACCACCATAGTCCAGATAAACCTCACACATGCTGTGGATCTTAAGCTCACATGTTGGAAACTTAACTTCCTTGCACCAGTTATGAGAGGTGTAGTCCAAACCAGAGGGTTAGGCTATGAGCTGCTGCTACCCTGAGGGGACTCCTGCCAGTACTGCAGTTACCAGAGGGACTCCTGAGAAAGGATGGGCTGCATGTCTCTTCCCTCTTGCTGTCCCACAGGTACTGTTCTGTTCTCCCATTCTCGCCTCTGGGACCCTCCACTTTCCACCATGGAAAGCTCAGCAGAAAGGACATTGTCAGAGGCCAGCACTTCCATTTGGAACTTCTGAGACTCTGAGACAGTGGGTAGTCAATGCCTCTTCTCCATGAATCTCTCATTGTTGCTAGGGTATGGATCTTAAGGTTCCCCCAAAGGACTGTGTGTTCAAAGCTTGACTCCCAGGAGAGTTCTACTGGGAGACAGTGGAACCTTTAGGAGGCAGGGCCCTCTGGATGTCACCGATGGGATGTTTTTGAAAGAGACTGTGGAATTTAGCCCCCTCCTCACTCTCTCTTTGGTTTCCTGGCCAGGAGATAACCATGTTGCTCTGCCACACTTACCTGTCACTACTACCACCTTGCCACAGGCCCAGTGGACACAAGGCCAACCAAAGATCAACCAGAACCTTCAAAAAACTGTATGACAAAATAAACTTCTCTTTATGAGTTGATTATCTGAGGAATTTTGTTATAGCTACAGAAAGTTGACTAACACAATGGTATGTTATTATAGCAGCACAAAGCAGAGTATAGCAGAGATTAACATTCAATCACAAAACCTTTTTATTCTTCTTCCTGAGCTCATAGCTCAGTTTCATCTCCCAATCTGCCTTGCAGTTTCCCATGGCCATCTGCCTTAATTATTTTTCTTGTTGGTGAGACAAAATACCTGACATTCAAAGTTAAAGGAGGGAAACTTTTTAAATAATTTATTTTATTGTATTTTGAAAGAGTATAAACAAAAGCAAAAGCAAATAACAGATGCAATGATAGAAACCGGACAACATACAACAATACATACGTTACAGACTTTCAAATCAAGAATAGCAAATTGGGAACTTTCCAGAATGTGCTGAGAGGTGGAGGAGTGGTGACTGCTCAATCTGCACACAGCTATGTGCTCCTTCCTGCCTACCCCACCATGGCCCAGCCAGCTCACCACGTGTAGACAATGACGAAAGAAACAACTTATTATGATGTTTTGGGGGTCAAACTCAGTGCTACCCACAAACTAAAGAAAAAAACTTATAGGAAACTGTCTTTGAAGTACCATCCTGATAAGAATCCAAATGAAGGTGAAAAGTTTAAGCAGATTTCTCAAGCTTATGAAGTTCTCTCTGATGCCAAGGAAAGGGAATTATATGGCAAAGGAGAACAGGAAGTTCAGGAGGGTGGAGTAGGTGGTGGTTTTGGCTTCCCCATGGATATTTTTGATATGTTTTTTGGAGAAGGAGGAAGGGTGCAGAGAGAAAGGGGAGGTAAAAATGTGGTGCATCAGCTCTCAGTTGCCTTAGGTTTATATAATGGTGGCATGAGGAAACTGGTTCTGCAAAAGAATGTGATTGGTGACAAATGTGAAAGCCATAGTGGTAAGAAAGGAGCTATGGAGTGCTGTCTCAACTGCTGAGTTACTGGAATGTAAATAAGAATTCACATTATAGGACCTGGAAGAGTTCAACAAATTCAGCCAGTGTGCATGAAGCACCAGGGCCATGGAGCCCTAAAGACAGATCTAAGAGCTGCAATGGAAGGAAGACAGAGAAAAGAAGATTCTAGAAGTTCATACTGGAAAGGCTTGGATGATAGCCAGAACATAACATTGCTTGGTGAAGGAGATCAAGAACCAGGGCTGGAGCCAGGAGATAGTATCATTGTGTTACATTGGAAGGACTGTATACTGTTTTTACTCCATGAGGAGAACATATTTTCATGTATATGGATATACAGCTAGTTGAAGCACTGTGTAGCTTTAAAAAGGCAATACCCACTCTTAACAACTGAACGATAGTTGTCGTCTCTTGTCCAGGTCAAATTGTCAAACA
Organism: Myocastor coypus; assembly: GCA_004027025.1. Classification (NCBI taxonomy): domain Eukaryota; kingdom Metazoa; phylum Chordata; class Mammalia; order Rodentia; family Myocastoridae; genus Myocastor; species Myocastor coypus. The sequence continues at coordinate 19,056 of PVJA010031661.1, forward strand.
TGGAGACATCAAGTGTGTGCTAGAGAGCTGGGCGTGATGGCACACGCCTGTAATCCCAGCACTTGGGAGGCTGAGGCAGGAGCATCAGTGCCAGCTCGAGACTAGCCGGGGCTACAGAAGTGAGCTCAAGGCCAGCCTGAATGGCATAATGAGACCCTGTCTCAAAAAGACAAAAAAAAGAAAGAAAGAAAGAAAGAAAGAAAGAAAGAAAGAAAGAAAGAAAAGTGTGTGCTAAATGAAGGCATGCCAATTTATCACAGACTCTATGAAAAGGATCATCTAATCATTGAATTTAAGGTAAACTTTCCTGTAAATGGCTTTTGCTCTCCTGATAAACTCTTATTGTTAGAAAAACTCTTACCTGAGAGGAAGGAATTAGAAGAGACCAATGAAATGGATCAGGTAGAACTGGTGGACTTTGATCCAAGCCAGGAAAGATGGCGCCATGATAATGGAGAAGCCTCTGAGGAGGACAAGCATCATTCCAGCACTGGTGTTCAGTGTCAGATCTCTTCAGTGGGCCAGTGAATCATGCTCACTGCTGGCAGGTAGCGTGCAGTGGTGAGTATGTGAAGGACTAAAATCATTGTATACTCATTACTCACTATTGTTTTTGTTTCAATATTCAATGACAGCAGTACTTTAAGAGTTAAATGAAGGATAAACACAAATACAGAAGCTCTGACTTTGTCCTGTGTGTATGATGACTTCAATGTGCAAGATGAAGTTTCATGTCTGTGAAAAGTACCTAACCCTGCTGTCTGTGAGGCCATGCATTGTAACTTATTTCAGTTGTATACATGGACAAGCCTAGACTCAAAGGCTAGATATAGATACAGAGATAGAGATAGAGACAGAGACAGAGACAGAGATAGAGATAGAGAGAGAGAGATTGAGAGAGAGAGAAACTAAGAGTGTTGACCAAGCCTAGTTATATTGTTACCTCTTTGGACCACCATAACATCTGAGTTGAGCTGTGACTTCAGAGCTCAGTAACTTTGAAATTAAAGTGAAGAGCCTACATGGAAAGGTAATTTGGATGTGTGATGTAAGAACGTGTCCCATAGGTATGTTACAGGCTTACTCTAACCCGTTTGACTTGATGCTCCAAAATAACTGAAACTTAATGGTAATAGTATAGCAAATTATGATGAATAACTTTACTTGTATGTTTAAAAAAGTCATATGTTCACATGCTTATTCTGGGTATCAGAATTTAACAATTTAAGCAATTGTTAAAATGTATGAATGTCTTTTTAATATACTGATTATGAAGAAAAAAAGAATAGCAAATTAACAATGATTGTTATAATGCCTATTTTTATCATCAGATCTGTTTCTCAGATTAACATATATATGTAAGATTGAATAAAAATTGAATAATAACATTTCCTTTCAATAATTATTTTTCTTCCTTTTTTTACTTTTTTGGTAAATTTATTTTAAAGAGAGTATAAAAATAATTGATAAGACATTAGTGATAGTACATATTTAGAAGACCGAGATGAGAGATATTCAACCATGGTTTTGTATTGCAAATCGCTGTCCTTATGTAGTTGCTTAGGTTGCAGCTATCAGCATAAAGAGCGAGTCTAAGTATAAATTCTAAACATTAACTGCTATTTTGAAAACAGCTGATGGAAATTATTTATATAATCATCCCAGCCATCCTGTATATATTCTTGCATACGTTTTCAAGGAGGGAAATTTTATTATGCCCACAGTTTTTAAGGTTTCAGTTCATAGTTGGCTGGCTCTAAGGGAGGAGGCCATGTCAAAGGGGCATCACAGGGCACAACACTTCATGACAGGAAAAGAGCAGCAAAGCAGTGAAGAACAAGTGGCAAATGATGGCAGCCGCCTATCTCTGGCCCCTATATCTTCTCCAGACTATCTACCTTTGGGGTGGGTAGCACTCAGACCCAGAGTGGGGCATCTTTAATTCTAGCATCACACCACGAATCAGTCTCAACATCACATCCTTAATCCTAGAATTGTCCTTCCTAGATATGGCCACCTCTGAAAAAACTCTGATGGCTGCAGAAGGCTTTAGGAGGACATCTGGATATAAACCACAATGACTGGGTTCTAGTCAATGAGTGAATAAGCTGAAAAGAAATTAGAAGCACCAAGCCTGGCCCACAAGAAACTTCCTCTCCTACTTTCTTCTCTTTCCTCACCCGTAAGTTGAATATGAATGCCCTGAGCAGCCATAGACCATGGGAAACCCTTCATCAGTCTGAGTGCCTTATTGCATCCATGGGGAAGCCTTGCGACTCATCTTCTATCCATCAGGAATGCCTGCACTGGAACTGTTACTCTTGTGAGCAAAACATCCTCCCTGTGTGAAAGCCACTGAAGTGCTGCTGCTTGTTGTAGTGTCTAGCATTATCCTATATAACCCCCAACAGGTATTTGAACTTGAAAGCTCTGTACAAGCTCTTGGAAAACCAAGATAATATTTGATTCATATCTTTATATGCAGTTCCAAACACTGTAGTGGGCCCCCCAAAGGATGCTCAGAAGCACTGGGTTGATTGTTTGATTGATTACAGGAACAGCAAGAACCCATATAAACTGCAAGCAGAGACCAGGCAGGCAACTCCGCACTTGACTGACACTGGCACCACTCCTTTCCAACACCAGCCACAGCCTACACAGCAGAGCATTCTACTCTGAAGACCCTTCCAGCTGGCTCTAGATGTCTGGCATCTTTCACTTTCCTTTCCACAGCTGGGCTGAGGACAGTAGGAGGTGACCTGTAGTTGGTATAAAGAGACAGACAGTCAAAGCAGCTGACTAGAAAGCAAATTGCATGCCTTTGTGTCTATCATCATCTGGAACCTGCTCTCCCAATCTCTTCTACTCCTATTGTCTTGGCTGTAGAATACTCTGGAAACAGCTTCACTGGGCAAGAGAGAGAACAGGATAGAGTTCTTTTGTATAATGATGCATCTACAAACGTTCATCTATACCAATTTAGGGATAATAATGGTGGCAGAGCAATTTATATCATTGTTCCAATGTTTAAAACAATAAAGCACATTTTATTTCATGACTTTAAAGGTTCCTATCTTTGTATTATTCCACACAATATCCAAATATCTATGTGATATATGAAGGCAGACTGGGCATTATGTCCCCATTGTACAGATGGAAATGCTTCTCAGACTTTCACTTCCTGTGTACCAGACACTATGTGAAGGGCTTAACATGCATTACTTTAATTAAAACTCAAAATAACCTAGGAGGCATGTTCTATCACCCTCAACTCACTCTATTAATGAGGACAGGAATCTGAGTTAATTGAAGAGTAAATGATCTGATTCTGCTCAGAAGCTGGTAAGAGATACAGCTAGGAATTAGATTTCCATCTGTCCAACTCTAAGGTGCAAACTGGTTTACTTTTATAACCTTAAGGTGTCTTCACTCAGTAAGTTGTGCTTGCAGTGTCTGCTCTTCTACTCTACTGTGAGATCCTCCATGTAAAATCCAAGATGTATGTTTAACCCTTTCCATCTGGTACGATGTGTGATGCTCAGAAGAGTATATATATGGTACATGGAAAAAACAGCCAGAGACAGATTAAGAGATTCATTAAGCCTTCTAGCTAGCTTGTAACTCCCTGACCTGAAAGTTACACACAGTTCCTTTGAATCCAATGACTGATTTTTGTGTGTGTGTGTGTGTGTGTGTGTGTGTGTGTGTGTGTGCGTGTGTGTGTGAGCGCGCGCGGCGCACATCATCTCACTATGCAGCTCTGACTCATAGTGATCTTCCTGTTTCCTGCCTCCCAAGTACTGGGATTACAGGTGCATGCCACCATGCCCAGACTCCATCACTGGCGCAGCATTCCTGAGATTGGGGCCAGCGCAGAAGGTGGGACCAGGAATCGAACCGTGGCCTCTGCACTTCCCTAAGCAAGGGCTTAGTTTGCTGAGCTATACTGCCAGCCTTCCAATGACTTTTTAATGATAAGAGTGATAGTAAATAAAAATAAGATGATGATATTAGCTATCATTTAATGAGTATTCATATCAGACCTTAGTATACATGCATGATTTCATTTAATTCTTTAAATAATCTTGTAAAATAGGTACTATCATATACCACCTTCATTTTCAAATAGGCTCAGTGAGATAAAATAACTTGCTGGAGCTTACCTAGCTAATTAATGTCAAAGACTCACGTGGTGGATTAACTAATGGTCAACTTGTGACATCCAGCTGAACTGAATCAACCTGGTTCTAGAGTGGAAGTCCCACCCAAGGATCGTTGTCACCAGCATAAAAGGAAAACTGGAAGGGAAGATGCTTTGCTGTTGATTCTACTGGAGAAGCTTGCTGTGCTGGTTTTCCTGATAAAATCTCAGTTGTTCTCATTTCAGAGAAGTTCAGGTCCTCACTGTTGATGAGGATGGCTGATATTCTCTTCCAGGAAGCTATGATCCTTACCTTGAGTTTTGCTTCCTGGCTCTAGTGCAGATCCCTCAGCCTGTTGACCCCACTAGTGCAGGCTTTCTAAACTCTGCCTCTGTGCCTTGAGTCATCCCACTGCAGATCCTTGATATAGACTTGTATGAGACATTGGCATGAGCTCTGAGCTTCCAGTCGTACTTGTGGAGTATGGAATTCAGCACCTCAGCTGAAATATTTGGGTTTCTAGTGTATGGACAGATCTTCCTCACTTTGGATAAGTATTATAAAACAATCCTATAAATTATGTGTCCTGTATTAAATCTATTCCCTTCAAACCCCTGAACGCAACAACTCAGTGTGTCATTTCTGGGTTACTTAACACTAATTGGCTCCCTCTGCTAAGAATTAGATCTGGTCTCCATCTATTCCAAGTTGATTGGATAATCCCCGACATACAATATCAATTCCAAGCTAAGTCAAAGACGTTTGATATTCAGAAAGCCAGTGATGATAAGCTCAATTACCTATGTTATAGAGTAATAGTATCACTAAGCTTTTCTGCTGGAGGGTTGAGAAGGTGAGTTAATAGACCAAAAATTGTAGAAAAAGAAAGGGCTATGAGGATAGCCAATATTTTGGCCCTAGCCCTTCAAGGTCAGTAAGGACTCAGCACATAAGAGAACCTGTGCTATAATATCCTATAGCTCAGAGGTGTCTCAAATTTTCTGGTTAAGGAGATTATGGGACCTCAGAGGAAAGGGATAAATGAACTATAGTGCGTCTAAGGAGAGTCACCCAGAGAAAAACATTCTCTCAGGCTTTCACAGAAAGCAAACTGGCCAAGCAATGGCTGTGACTCGTCCCAAAGGCTGACACTGACAACAGCTCTACAAAGCACTGTATATGGTTCCAAAGTTAATCCTGAGGGGATTTGACCTTGGAAGATACAGAAGATGAATGTTTTGTTACACAGGTCTTGCTTTGACTTGCCCTTGATCACCCAGCAAAAAAGCTTAATTACGAGACATGAAATGCAGAGCTAGATTGGTGAGATGAGCTGTAGGAGGCTAGGATCAATAGCCTCCAACGTTGCAAGTTTCACTGGTGGCTCACTGCAATTGTGGAACATTGGACTGTGCATGCATCTGCTTCTTCTTAATTCAAAGAGAAGAATTTTTTTTTCTTTCCTTAGCAACATCAGTAGGAAGGTGAGTCATGCCCACACACTGTGCTCTGTATAACTATTGTGAGGACAATATGCATTATGTCAACTGTCAAAAAAGATTAATGTTTATGGAAAGTGTTAATGTTTAATTGTTTGATCAATCTTTTTTTTTTTTTTTTTTTTTTTTTTTTTTTTTTT
>PVJA010031662.1:0-24711 GCA_004027025.1 Myocastor coypus
GCTTACCCGCAGCGGGTGCGCAGGCTCAGCTCCCAGCGGTGGGGTTTGGGCTGGGCTCTTTTTACATATATTTTTAAAAATTCATAGGGTTCTTGAAAAATTTTAGGTTTATCTTTTGAGATTTCCTAGTATCTCATGAGGTATAGTGCCATCCTCTCCCACCTACTAAGACTGAGAATACTAAGACCAAGGTTAGTGATGTCACCCATGTCCACTTGCTCCCATTACATTAATATTATTTGGGGTCAGTCCCCGGCATGCCATGCCAGCTCCATTCCTGGAGCATATGTGCAGAGACAGTGAAAAATCCCAGAACTTGAGAGGCTAAAAACAGAAGGATCACTATGAATAATAAATCCAGTCTGTGTAGTGAGACCCTGTAGGCCCTGTACTAAATACAGAAAAAATATTTAAATGATTATACTTGTAATTGTATTGGTTGATCATCATTTTGATTCACATTGTACCCACCTTGTGATTTTGCTGTGCAACACTTCCTTTGAGCAGTGGGCTTATTGGCAGTGCGTTTTGGACCCTCCTTTCTCTCAGAAGCTATTCCTCTTCTCCACGGCCCCATTCCTGTTCCCCATTTCTTTTCTTTAATGAATTTTCCTACTCTTCCAATTTTTTTAGGCTTATAACAAAAATAAGCAAAAGTACCAAGAGTTGATATTATGAGTTGGATCACAAACGTTCCCCAGAAAGCTCATGTGTTCAGAGATGGAGCTTCTAGAAGGTGATTAGACTAGAGGATACTAACAACATCAGTGTTTTAATCCGCTGATGAGTTCATAGCCTAGTGTACTGTTAAGAGGTAAGGCTTGATTGGAAGAAGTAGTTCACTAGGGCTGTAAGATTGATTACTATTACTAATATCCTCTTGTGCCTGGCCCTCTTCCTGTCTCAGTTTTCCTTGCTCACTCTGCTTCCTGGCTTTCATGATGTTAGCAGTTTTCCTTCAACGGGGACTTCCACTGTGTTGCTGCCTTGAAGCCATAGACTATGGATCAAAACCTCTGAAACTGTGAGCCAAAATAAAGCCTTCTGCCCTTAAGTTATGTGTGTTAGATATTTTTCCCAGCAATGAAAATATGATACATACAGTTGCCAAAAATTCACATCATTCAATGCCAATTTTCATTATGTTTAGCATCTTGCATTATTAGAATGATGCACTTGTTATAACTGATGAATCAGTGTTGCATTATAATTTTTTTTTCAATTCTTTTGCATTATAATTAAGACTGTTTAGTTCAATGTTTTTTTTTTTTTAACATTCTGTGGCTTTTCACAATTGCTTAAACATGTAACTATCATGATAGCATCATACAGAATGGTAGTTTCAGTGCCTTCGAAGTTCACCTGTTATGGTTTATATGTCTAGATGTCTTTGCATAAGCCTCATGCAGTCATAAGTGGGGCTTTTGGTAGATGTTTGGATCAGGGGAACTATAGCTGAAACACTGTTAGAAGGAAGGGTCTAGTCAGAAGAGGTGGCTCTCTGGGAGTGCGTCCTGATGTGTTTATGTTGCTTCCCACTTCTTCCCTTTACTTTCTGCTTCCTGCATATCATGCCAAGAGCTGCTTCCCTTCTGCCTTCCCTCTGTGCCATGCTGTCCTGACTATCATGTACCAGGCTATGGCCTGAAACCTTTATAAATTGGGTGCCAAAATAAAACTTTTCCTCTTTTACTGTGCTGCTTTTGGGTACTGTGTTTCAGCAATGAGCAAAGTGCGTAAGGCTATAGTTACTTCTCTGCTCATATCCCAATGTATCAGTGAACTTTTTGTCCCCTGTTTGCTTTTTAAAATTTTATTACTATTTTTAAAATTTTTATTTTTGTTTTGCTGTCCCCAGGATTGAACTCTGGACTTTGTGCTCCGTTTGCTTTTTTTTTTTAGGATATGTATATATAATATGTTCATATTGATGTCTTTCATACAGCAATGCATATTTATGGTTCTATGTCTTTTGTGGCTCAGTTAGTCATTTCTTTCATTGTGAAGTAACATGCTATTTTTTGTATGGCTATGGTTTCTCCATTGAAGGATATCTTGGTTGCTTCCAAAATTTGGCAATAATAAAGAAGATGAGTCAGCATTTTTCAACTTGGGTGAATATTAGCAACTGCAATTGTTGGAACATATAGTAGGAATAAGTTTAGTTGTGAAAGAAACTACCAAACTGTCATACAAAACTACTCCACCATTTTGTATTCCTTCCAGCAGTGAACAAGACTTGTTGTTTTTCAAATTTTCACCCTCGTTTAATGTCGTTGCTTTTGGATTTGGGCCATTCTAACATGTGTATAGTAGTATTTTTAATTTTCAGTGTCTTATGATGTTGAGCAGCCATTTATATTTATTTACTGTCCATGTACCTTCCTTGAACAGGTTTCTGTTCAAACATATGCTGGCTTTGTTGTTTTTATTGGCATTTCACAATATTGGAGATGGATATCAGGGCCTCATGCTACTAGGCAAGTGCTGTACTGCTGCTGCATCCCTAGAGCATTCCCTTTTCTTTCTTTTGAGACAGGAGCTGATTAACCTTGCCCAAGCTGGCCTTGATCTCCCCACGTAACTGGGATTGTAAAGATGTGCTACACCGGGACTGGCTGTATGTACTTTAAAAAATGGCATGGGAGTGGGATACTTGTAACAGAAAAAGTGAGCTCATTCATAATTTTTGGAGGACTGCGACTGAGGGACCTATGCCCATCATCTAATTATGTTGTTTTTGTATTGTTGACCTTATAGAATTATTCATGTATTACCCTACAGTATCTGTTTTCTGTAAATGTCTTCTCTTGGTCCAAGGCTTGTTTTTCACTCTGTTAATAGTATCTTTTATATAGCAGAAATTATGCTTTTTGGTATTGTATCTACAAATTCATTGCTGAAATGAAAGTCAACTAAATTTTGTTTTATGTTGTATCCTAGGACTTTTATGGTTCTGCATCTCATATTTGGTCTGTGATCTATATGACTAATTTTCATATATGTGTGTGTGTGTGTGCACATGCATGTGTATTTAAATGTCCAGTTGTATAAACACTGTTTATTGAGAAGACTCTCCTTTCACCATGAAGTTGACTTTGATTACTTGTTGAAGATTATGTGGCTATATTTGTGGAGGTGTGTATCTAGCCTCTATTCTCTCTCATTGATCAGTCAATTCTTTTGATAGTAAGACACTGTTTTGATTACTATTACTATAGTTTTATAGCAAGTCTTAAGGTCAGATAGCATCTGTCTTCTGGCTTTTTAATTTTTAAATGTTGTGTTGACTAGTCTGGATCTTTTGCCTTTCTTAGGAACTTTATAATCACATTACTAATATTCACAAGATGATTTCCTGAGGTTTTGATTGGGAATGCCTTGAATCTGTGCATTGAGTTGGAAAGATAAGACATCTTGACAACATTGAGTCTTAAATATGTTCATGGAATGTCTCTATATTTAGACTTTCTTTTATTTTCCATCAAAGTTTTGTAGTTTTCTTAGAGATCTTGGACATTTTTTTTAGATATTTATGTTAATATTTCCATTTTGAGTGTTCTAAAATATGTTTGACTGTGGGGAATTTTTTTCTGGTTCTGTTTGCTTGTTTTGCTTTTGCTTTTTGTATCTCTGTAGCTGTTTGTTTATTGGTAGTACTTTGCACTGAAAATGTTCTTTGCACTGAGCTACATCTCTAGCCCCGTTTTCCATTAGCTTTTATTTTGAGATCGGGCCTTGCTAAGTCACTAAACACCCAAATTTGCAGTCTTCCTATCTCAATTTTCCACAGTGTTGGGATTACAGCTGTGTCCCCTCAGATGCTATTGCTTTGAATTACAAATTTGATTTGAGTTGATGCTGGATTGAAGCCAACTAAGCTATATGTATTCTCATGTAAAAACATGAATTTAGAGAGGTCAGGGATAGGATGCTGGACTAAATGTTTACCACTCTGCACAATTCATATGTTGAAATCTAGTCACTATGTAATGGTATTAAAGGCAGATCTTTGGGGAAATTAGTAGGCTATGAAATCAGAGGCCTCATGAATGGCTTTCATTCGCTTGTAACAGAAACCCTAGCCAAGTGCAGTTTTGTATACCAGCAGTCCCAGATCTTTGAGAGGCAGGAGGATTACAAATTCAAGCCCAACCAGGGCAGTTCAGTGAGATCCTGTCTCACAGAAGGGCCAGGGATGGAGCTCAGTGTGAGGGCCCTTAGTTCAGTATCACAAAAATTATTTTTTTTAAAAAATAAGAGACCTTAGAGAATTTCCACAGCCTTCTGCTAAGTGAGGACAGTACAAGGAGATGACTATTTGTAGACAAAGAATTGGGCCCTCACATGACAGTGAATCGTTTGGTTAAGTGACTTTGGACTTCCTAACCTCCATAACTGTGAAAAATAAATTTCTGTTCTTTATAAGCCACCTTGTAATGGTTTGAGCAAACTTACAATATATCCCAATCTGTTTGCTTTTTATTTTCTTTCTTGTCTTATTGCATTGCCTATAACATCCATCATATTTTGAATGAGAATAAGAAAAGTGGACCCAAGTTGCTGTGTAACTGATCTTAGCAGAAAAGCTTCGAGTTTCTCACCTATAAGTATGAAATTTTAATAACATATTTTTCCTAGATGTTATTTATGAAGTTGAGAACATTCCTTTCTATTTATGGTTTGCAAAGAGCTTTTATCATGAATAATTCTTTTATCATTTTTTTGCATCTATTGATATAATCATATGACTTCTTTAAACTTGTTGACCTGATGGAATATATTAATTGACTTCTACATGTTGAACCAATGTTGGATACCCGGGAAAAGTGCCACTGTATTGTGCTAAATTCATTGTTGTATCCAATTTGCTAATGTTTTGTTCAGTGTTAATGAAAAGTACTGGTCTGCAGTTTCACTGCTGTGTAATATTCTGGTCTGGTTTTGGTATTAGGGAAATACTGGCCTTACAGAATTAGTTGGGGGAATATTCCCTCTGCTTCCCTTTAGTTGATTATAATGTAGACAGTTGGTATAATTTTTCTTTAAATACTTGGTTGAATTTATCAATAAATCCTGTCTTTCTGTTTTGGAGATTGTTAATTACTGACTAAATTTCTTTAAAAAGATATACTCTAGGGGCCCGGTGGGATGGCTCGGTGGTCTAAATCGCTTGGGGAAACTTGGGTGGCTTCAGTGACCACAGTTTGGTCCCCAGCACCACATGCTGCGCCAGCCCTGCCCTTGGGGCCGGCTGAGCCGGCCATGAAAATGAGTGAGTAAACAAACAAGGGTTCTGGAACAAGAAAAAAAAATTCTTTAAAAAAAAGATATACTCTATTCAGATTGATTGTTTCTTTATGTGTGAGTTTTATAGCCTTCAAGTTACAATGATGCTTTATAGGCATTAAATAAAAGCTGTCAGGAAGTGGCATTGTGTAGTACCAAGAATTTACATGAAAACTATACCAGTAAAAGTAATTATATAAGAAATTGTAAAAGATAGTATGAAAAGATATATTTCAGTTTTTCTTCTTAAGCAAATTATTAAAATTAATAATGATAAAATTGTATTTTACAGCTCATACTTTTTTTTGCTGAATAATATCTTTATTTTATTTATTTTTTTCAAAACACATTAGTAGTACATTTGCAATAGTTGACACATTGCGTAGTGTTGTCTTCATAATAGTTACACAGAGCACAGGTTGTAGACATGAAGAATTTTTGGATCGATATTGGTAAGGAAAGAGAAAAGAAAGAAAAAGAAAAAGATAAAGTGAGGAAAAGAAAGAAAAAAAGAAAAAAATTTCTTCACTTTGAGCGAGAGGAAGTAGCTGTATGCACAGTCCAGTGTTCCTTATTTGCATTGGGTTACCTGTGAAACTGGCAGTGTTGGAGGTTATTCATTTAAGCCGACTTGCAATCAACACCCCCCTTTTTTTTGTTACACCTCTAAAAGACCAGAATGACAGATATCCCAAGCATGAAAAATATTTATTTTTGTCTTTTTGAGACAGGGTCTCACTATGCAGTTCAGGCTGGCCTTGAGGTCACTTTTGTAGCCCAGGCTGGTCTCGAACTCACACTGATCCTCCTGCCTCAGCCTCCCGAGTGCTAGGATTACAGGTGTGCGCCACCACGCCCGGCTTGAAAAATATTTTAAAGTTTCTTAGGACCAATATCTGATTCAGCCTGTGTACATAAGTGCATGGATTTGTTCCTGCTATGCTTCCTCTCTTTTCTGCTTCCAGTCACTTCGTTGTTTAATCCTTCAGTCTTTGATTGCCATTCAGCTGTGTTATGCCCTTCCATTTTTATTTCTTCTTTAGAGTTCTTACACTAGGGAGACTATTAGATATTTACACATGTAGGTCTGGTTTATTGCACTTGTGAGTATATGTTCAATGTACATCCATTTATATATGAAGTCTTCCACTTTATCATTCTTTATAGCTGAGTAATATTCCATTTTATGAAAATACTACGTCTTTTTCAACTGTTCTTCAAAAGAGCTCATACCTTATTAAAACATATTTTATTGATTTATTTTCTTACTTTCAATAAGAAATAACAATGGGATAGTTTCACAACACATTAGTAGGATAACCACAATAATTAATACAATTCACATTGTTGTCTTGATAGTAGTTGTTCCACGTACAAAATGCAGACACAGTAACTTTTCTAAACACTATTGGTTCAAATATTCCTTCTCATTGAGCTAAGTGAAAGTAGTTGGGGGCCCGGCGGGATGGCTCAGTGGCCTAAAGCGCCTGCTTGGGAAAGCTTGGGCAGCTTCAGGGACCGTGGTTCGATCCCCGGCACCACATGCTGTGCCAGCCCTGCCCTTGGTGCAGGCTGAGCCAGCCATAAAAATGAGTCAATAAACAAAAGTTCTGAAACAAGAATAAAAAATAATAAAATTAAAAAAAAAAAAGAAAGTAGTTGTATACATAGTCCAGTATTGCATAATAGTAGTGGGTTATCAGGAGAATTGGTAATGTCAGAAGCTATTGATTTGAGCCTTTTATAGCTCAGCGTACTATTCTGGTTTTACTTTTTATGCCTCGTGATAATACTTTTCTGCTGGGTGATTAAGGCCAAGTTAAAACAAGACCTATATAACAAAACATGCAACTTTTGTATGTGACAAGGTCGGTCAAATGCCCTCAGGATTTACCTTGAAACCATGTACAGTGCTTTGTAGAACTGTTGTCAGTGTCAGCCATCTGGATGAGTCACGGCCATTACTGACCAGTTTGCTCTCTGTGGAAGCCCGAGAGAATGTTTTCTCTCTAGGTGACTCTCCGTAGGCCCACTATACATCTTCGATTCCTTTCCTCTGTGGCTCCATAATCTCCTTAAACAGAAAATTTGGGACACCACTGAGTTATAGGATGTTACAGTACAGGTTCTCTTATGTCCGGAGTACTCACTGACCTTGAAGGGCTAGGGCCAAAATATTGGCTATCCTTGTAGCCCCTCTTTTTCTCTAATTTTTTGGTCTGCAAACTTACATTCTTAACCCTCCAGAAGAGAAGCTTAGTGATACTATTACTCTATAATGAGTATTTGGGCTCAACATCACTGTCTTTCTGAATATCAAACATCTTAGTCTTAACTTGGAATTGGTATTTCCATCAGTCATTGATATTCTAATAACTCCCTATAGAATATGATAAAAAACTATTACACTTTTTTATACAGAAATTTAGAAATGTAAGCATATACTAAATTGTAGCAGGTGAATCAAGGGATAGCTTTCCATTTTCTGAAATCTTTGATTTCCTTTTTCAGAGTATTCAAGTTTTCAGTGTATAGATTTCTATTTTCTTTGCTAGACTAATTCCTACATAATTTGTTTTTTTCAATGCTAGTGTGAAAGAAGTTGTTGCCCTAAATTCTCTCTCAGTGTGTTTGCTATTCGTGTATGGGAATGCTACCGATTTTCGATTGTTTACTTTGTATCCAACTATGAAAATAAATTTGGTTATTAAATCTTGAAGTCTTTTGGTGGAGTTTGTGGAATCTCTTATTCAGAGGATCATGTCTTCTGCAAATAATGATAATTTATTCCTTTCCTATCTTCATTCCTTTTATTTCCTTCTCCTGTCTAATTGCTCTGGTTAATATTTTCATTTGTTTCATGGAATAAAAGTGGTCATAGTGGACATCTTTGTCTTGCTTTATATTTTTTTAAAAATGTATTTAGTACCGGGTCTACAGGGTCGCCCTACACAGATTGGACTTGAAGTGATCCTCCTGTTTTCTTTCAGCCTCCCTAGTGCAGCGAGAGGTGTATACCATCACGCCCAGTCTCAATAGCTGTCTCAGCATGCCCCGGGAGTGGGGCCAGCACAGCATGCTGGGAATTGAACCCTGGCTGGCCCTTGTTGTAGATTTTTAAGTGAAAGCTTTCAGCTTTTCATTACTCATTGATATTGGCTATTGGTTTACCATAAATGGCCTTTATACAACTGAGATAAAGACCATCTATTTTAATTTACTGTAGGGATTTTATCATGAATGGATGTTGAACTGTATCAAGTGCTTTTTGTGTGACTATTGAGGTGAACATGTAATTTTTGTTTTTGTCTTTGATTCTGGTAGATATGGTGCACTACATTTATTGATTTGCCTATATCGAACCATCCTTGCATCACTAGGGTGAATTGTACTTGCTGGTGATACATAAGCTTCCTGATGATTTCTTGCATTCTGTTTTCCAATATCTTACTGAGGATTTTTGCATCTATATTCATTAAAGAAATTCATCTCTAGTTTTCTTTTTTGGCTGGATCCTTCTGTGATTTGTATATCAGGGTAATACTTGCTTCTGGACTGACTGGGATTATTGCTTCCCTTTCGGTTTCATTGGAGAATTTGACTAGTAATGGCATTAAATCTTCTCTAAATTTCTTGTAGAGTTTAGCGGTGAATCCCACATGACCTGAACTTTTTTTTTTAAATTGGTAAACTTTTAATTACATTTTGAGTTCATTGATTGATATTTGGTTATTTATAATTTTTATTTCTTCCTGATTCAGTTTTGGTAATTCATATGTATCTAGGAATCTGTCCATGTCTTTTGAATTTTTATTAGAGTGAAAGTTATTGAGGTAAATATCAATGATTTTTGGAGTGTACCTAAGATCTGTTGTTTGCTTAGCCAGTTGTTTCTTAGACAAAGGGCTAGTATCTATATCATATAAAGAACTGAAAAATATCAGATGCCCAAATTTACAGGCCCAGCCCAAAAAGGGACATCTGAGATAAACACACACTTGTCAGGTAAAGAAGTAGAAATGACAAATAAATGTACAAAAAAGTTCGGTATCACTAAACATTCAAGAGATACAAGTTAAAACAATGCTGAAATTCTTACTCCTGAGAGAATGGCTATTATCAAGAAATCAACTGATAAAAACTGCTGGCAGAGATGTGAGAAAAAGGAGCTCTTCTCCACTGTTGGTGGGAACGTAGACTGGTGTAACCACTATGGAAATCCATGAGAAGAATCCTCAGAACACTAAAGCTAGATCCCATTTAACTTAGATATTTCCTTGCTTAATATCTTCCTAGAAAAATTAGAAGTATCATATCACAGTGACATATGTGCACCCATGTTTACAGCATCACATCTTATAATAGCTAAATTTTGGAAACAACCCAAATGCCCACCAACCAAGGAATGGATAAAGTAGATTTTTAAAAAGTACAGTAAAGTACTATGACTCAGCCATAAAGAATAAACTTGAGACATTTATAGCTAAATGGATAAGTCTTCAGACCATACTCTTAAGTGAAATAAATCAGACAGACTTGTGTAAATATTCCATTATTATCTTCACCTGAGGAGCTGAAAGAAGAAATAAGGATTAAAATACATAATAAGTATTGTTCAAAAGTGAAGGAGAAGTCGGGAGGTGGAAGTGGGAAAGGAAAGAAGGCAAAAGAAAAAAATGAGAAAAGGATAAAATGGAAACAGAGCCTCTCCTAAAACTGGTGTATTCTTAAGTTTTAACCCCCAAACTTGTTCCTGCTAAGCCTTGTACACATTGAAGTTCTCCAGAACTTGTCAGTTAAAGTTGAAGTTTTGCTACTATGTTCTGGTTTATATGGTGTTATCTTTTGTTTTTATGTGGATAGGTTGTGCTTTTTTGTATTTTCCAGCCTATGTCTTCAATATTTGATACATCCTGTACATCTGACCTCACTTCTTCATAGAATCATTTTTTAAATTTTTAAAATTTTTTTAACTGAATAAAATTTATAACTTTGACAATCTAAGGAGCTTGAGAAATTCTAAGCACAAGTATCTTGACAAAAGTCACAACACAATAAAATTAATTTTATAGAATCTTACAAGACTTCTTCCTTCCTTCCTTCCTTCCTTCCTTCCTTCCTTCCTTCCTTCCTTCCTTTTTTTGTATTTCTGAGACGTGGTCTTGCTGTGTTGTTTAAGCTAATCTAGAACTCACTATGCAGCCAAGGCTGGCCTCAAATTCATGGATATCCTCCTGCCTCTGCCTCTTGAGTGTTGGGATTACAGACATATGCCATTATGCCTGGCTGATTGTGATTTTAATGTCTTTTAAAAAAAATTTGTGCGTATAGGAGGGAGGACTTCTGAGATCCTTACATATATCATCTTCATTATTTAAATTAAGCCACCCTTGACACTTACTGTTTCATCTCTTTCTTTTCTTTTCTTTCTTGTTTGTCTGTCTGTCTGTCTGTCCGTCCGTCTTTGTGGTGCACCACCCTTCTTACTTTCAAACAATTTTATTTCGAGAGTATTTACTCACTTAAAATTTTCTCATGTTTCATTACTTTCTTATTCCACTGTCTTTGTCTTGCATTATTTCTGGTGGTAAGTCAGCTGTTAATCCTGATCTTCCCTTTTAAGTAATGCATCATTTTCATTGAACCACTTTGAGCATTTCCTTTTCCTTTTATTTCATCTTACCTTGTTTGTTAAGACAGTGTCTTGTCATACAGTCCAGGCTTTCCTTGGACTCACTATGTAGCCCATACTGACCTTGAACTGATTATATTGTCCAGGTTGTTCTTAACTCACGGTGATCCCCAAACCTCAGCCTCCTGAGTGCTGGAATTACACATGTGCACCGTCACACCCAGCTTCCACATTTTCTGTCTTTATGTGACTTTCAACAGTTTTACTGTGATGTATCTGTGATGGATTACATTTTTTGTAGTTGTAGTTCCTTCAGATTCTTAAATGTATAGATAAGTATTTTCAATAAAATTATAGATGAGTTGTGCCATGATTGTATTAATTGTTTTTTCTATTTTATTCTTGCTATCTCTCTCTCTCTGTATGTGTGTATATATATATATATATATTTTTTTTTATTTTTTATTTTTTATTTATTTTTTTTTTTTTAGTGATGTCTGATATTTTTGGTTTTGGTTATTTTCCTTTGTCCTTTTTTCTTAACATTGTAGGATTCCTTTTAGTATGTATTTCTTCAATTCTACTTATTCTGTCATATACTACCTGAAATCTACTTTTGTGAGTTTTAAAATTTTTTTTAATGTATTTAGTATAGTACTTTTATGTTCTTATACTCAATTGTGTATTTCAGTCCTCCTATATTAGAAACTTTCTGTTTACTGGAACAAAATACCTGACATTCCCATTTAAGGTCTTTATGACAGGACTGTAAGTTATCTGTTGTTAAAAAAGCTACTATCAGTGGGACCTTTATGCATGGTTATTCAAGCCAGCAGGAGTATTGTAAAGGAAGAGGTGTATTTTGGCTCATAGTTTCGGTTGGTTGAGCCGACGGCGGAAACTGCATAGTGCAAGCATCCAACAAATAGAAACTATAGAAGCTGCTCATATCATATTGGCCAGGAAGAGAGGGGGTGGGAATCAGGACACCGTTGCAGTTTGTAACACCTGTAACCCATCTCCTCTAACTAGTCCCTACCTTCTAATAGTACACTCTGTCACAAATTTATCAATGAATTCATCCACTTAGGGCCCAGAGCCCTGTAATCCAGCTGTCTTTCAAGAGCCCCACCTCTGAACATGCAATTTGTGTGACATTTTAGATCTAGGCCATAAACATATTTTTTTTGTCTTTTAGAGACAGGATCTCCCTATGCAGCTCAGGCTGGCCTTGAGCTCACTTTTGTAGCCCAGGCTGGTCGCAAACTCTCACTGATCCTCCTGCCTCAGCCTCCCAAGAGCTGGGATTACAGGTGTGCACCACCATGCCTGGCTTGACTATAAACATTTTTAATAGCCTTCATCTCCTTGTTGATGACCTTTGTTTATTGAGACACTGATATCTTGATTTCCTATTATTAGCATGGGATGTTGTACTTCTAGATGGTAATACATTGATTGTTTTTTCTGTAACCTCTGTCCTCTTGGCTCTGGATGTTTAAAGTTACTTCATACTGTGGCATGATGACACCTTCAGCTACCTGGTAGGAAGGATGGGGAATATTGAAAAAGAGAAAATTTTCAAGATGTAGGGAAACCCAGAGGAGAACCGTCTCTAGTGGCTTGGCTGAATAACTTCCACAGTGGATCCACTTTTATTATTTCAAGAAGCACAGGGGAAGTTATAGCATGCATTTCATGAAACAGCAACTAGAGAGAGTGGGTAGATAAGGAATAAGTTAACAAGCAACCAGATTTTCTGTGTCCTTGGTCTGTTTTTTGGCAAAAGTCCTGAATAGATGCTATCTTGCTTCAGGAATGCTAGGTTGTTGGCAGTCCACCCATAGCCAGGGGGCACATAGCCTTCATGCATACTTCCTTGTTCCTGAGGCAAGACTTTGAGATTATGGCACCTGAGTTAGTAAGCTAAGTCTCCATCAACTATAAATTTATCTGTGCTTCTTTTTCAGACTCTTAAATCTCTAAAGCATGGCTTGTAGTCCAATTTTAATTGTTTTTTAGAGTTCAGTGCTTTCTATTGTTGTTATTATTATTATTAAATGTATTTAGTACAGGATCTATAGTATCTCACTACACAGATCGGACTTGTAGTGATCCTCTTGTTTTTAGCCTATGGAGTGCTGGAATTACAGGTATGTGCCACCATGCTTAGTCTCAATCGCTGTATCAGCATGTCCTGGGGGCGGGGTCAGCATGGCAGGCTGGGAATCAAACCCGTCAGCCCCTGAGTCTGCCTCAGCAGGTGCTTTAGTCCACTGAGCTATCTGACCAGCCCACTTTTTATTTTTTTATTTTTATTTTTATTTTTTTTTTTTGTCTTTTTGAGACAGGGTCTTGTTATGCAGTTGAGGCTGGCCTTGAGCTTACTTTTGTAGCCCAGGCTGGTCTTGAACTTGCGTCAATCCTCCTGCCTCAGCCTCCCGAGTGCTGGGATTACAGGCGTGCGCCACCACGCCCGGCTCCAGCCCACTTTTTAAAAAAATGTATTTGGTTGTTGAGGATCTCAATATGCAGCTTGGTCTTGTGGTGATTCTCCTGCTTTCAGCCTCCCTAGTGCTGAGATTACAGGCCTGTGCCACTACACCTGGACTCTGGCCTGCTGAGCCAGCCCAGGGGGTGGAGCTGGCATGGCATGTGGTGCCGGGGATTGAACAGTGGTCCCTGTGCTTGCCTAAATGGGCACTTTAGTCAGCTAAGCTATCTCACTGGCCCGTAGAGTTCAGCACTTTCATTTGAAGATAATACCATGTTTATATCATGTGGAAAGTTCTGTCATATTTTCTGGACTAATGAAGTCCTTTCTTGGCTTCCGGTGTGGTCACTAGAATTAAAAAAAACATTATGCTAAAATTATTAAAATTATTTAATAATTTAAAATGATATAAAATATTTTAAGTGAATAATTTAGTGACTTAAATTGTATTTATAGTGTTGTACAACCTTTACCAGTATCTATTTCCAAGCTTTTTTTGTTCCTTCAAACAGGAATTCTATAGCCATTAAATTCTAAGGCCTTATTCCCCTTCTTTTAGGCCCTGAAAAACCTATAACCTGTTTTAACTCTCCAAATTTGCTTATTCTAGATAGATACTTAGTAAAAGTAAAATAATCCCAGCTGGGCGTGGTGGCTCACGTCTGTAATCCCAGCACTCAGGAGGCTGAGGCAGGAGGATTGTTGCAAGTTTGAGACCAGCCTGGGCTACAAAAGTGAGCTCAGGACCAGCCTCAACTGCATAGCGAGACCCTGTCTCAAAAAGACAAAAAAAAAAAATCCCAATTTTTCCTTTTGTATCTGACTTATTTCAGTTACCATAAAGTACTTAAGGTTCATCCATATCATACCATGTTTTGAAAATTTCTTGTCTTTGTTTTATTGAACAATAATTCATTTCTGGGGCTGGTGAAATAGCTCAGCAGTCTAAAGCACCTACTTAGGCAAGCTTAGGCAACCACAGGGACTGGGGTTTGATTCCCGGCACCACATGCTGCTCCAGCCCCACCCCCAGGGCAGGCTGAGCTGACCATAGCACAAATAAATGAAGTTTAAAAAGTAATAATTCATTTCTATGTGTATATACGCCACATTTTGTTTAATTATCTACTGATGGATACTTCATTGTTTCCACTTTTTGGCTACTTTGAATAATACTCTAATGAGCATTGCTTTACAAGTATTTGTTGCATTCTCTGCTTTCAAATTGTACATAGATTACTTATGAGAGCAGATTTCTGAACATATGGCAGTTGTTTAGCTTTTTAGGGAACCACCAAAATATTCTCCATAGAAGCTGTACAATTTTGTATCCTTATCATCAGTCCACAAGAGATCTAGTTTGTCTAGCTCCTAGTCAACATTTGTTGCTTTCCATTTCATTAATGAAAACTAACCTAATGAACATGAAATGTTGTCTTATTATGGCTTTTTCATTTCCCTAATAATTATTGATACTGAGAATCTTTTTATTTGCTTGTTTACCGTGCATATATTTGTGGCGCTGGGAATTGAACTCAGGATCTTGCGCTTGCCAGGCAAGCGCATATTTTACTGAGCTATCTCCCCAGCCCCATGTGTTTAACTTTTTTGAAGAAATTTCTTGAGCCCTTTTATCCATTTTGTTAATAGACTATATATTGTTCTTTTTTATGTATTTAGGACAGGGTCTATAGGGTTTCATTACACAGACTGGACTCATAGTGATCCTCCTGTTTTCACCTCCCAGGCACTGAGATTACAGGCTCCCACCACTATACCCAGTTGCAATCACCATCTCAGCATGCCCCAGGGGGTGGGGCTGGCACGGCATGCTGGGGATGGAACCCTGGTCCCTGTGTCTGCCTAAGCAGGGACTTTAATCCACTGAGCTATCTGGCTGGCCCTTTATTTATTTGTTTTGTTTTGGTACCGGGAATTGAACTCATAACCTTGTATGATTGTTCTTCTTGATTTGTGGGTGTTTTATGTATTCTGAGTATTAATTTACTTATCAGATATATGTTCTACAGCTATCCTGTTATGTGGTTTTCTCTTCTTACTGTCTTTGTAATAACATTTAATACATAAAAGTTGCTAATTTTGATGAAGTCTGCTTAAACTATTTTTTCTTGCTTGTGCTTTAGGCATCATATATAAGAAATCATAAAATGTTATGGTGTAAAAATCATTTCCAATGTTTTCTTCTAAAAATTTTATGGTTTAAAAAAAGTAGAAGTTTTATGGTTTTAGGGGCCAGCGAGATGGTTCAGTGGTCTAAAGTGCCTGCTTAGGAAAGCTTAGGCAACTTCAGGGACCGTGGTTGAATTCCCGATACCACATGCTGCACCAGCGCCACGCCCAGGGCAGGCTGAGCCCGCTATAAAAAAAATTTTATGGTTTTAGCTCTTATGTTTAGTTCTATGGTTAACTTTTAATTATTTTTCGTACATGGTATAATGTGCCAAATTTATTCTTTGCATATGGATATTTATTTACTGCAGCAGTATTTGCTGAGAAGACTCTACATTGCCATTTGAATAGTGAATGCCATTGTGGAAAATGAACTGAGCCTATACTCAAGAGTTTATTTTAGGCTTATATTCTATTTCATTTATCTATATGTCTTATTTGTAACAGGACCACACTTTGTTGATCGCTATACTTTATCAGGCAATTTTTAAATTAGAAAGTATGCGTCTTTTTGCCAGGCAGGTACTTGTGCCACAGAGCTATCTTCCCAGCCGCCTGCATCTCGCTGGCCCCACGTTGTTCATCTGTGCATCATCTGCAGATGTTGAATTATTTTTTCTTGCAGCCTAGTTGTTTTTAAGACATCTGTTTTTACCTCTTCAGAAGCTGCAATGGTGTCTTTAAGGTCTGAAAGTCTATTTTCACTTTCATTCAGATGGTTTTGCCAGCTTGTGATTGAGGTTTAAGTTCCTGTGTAGCACTCTGAATCTGCTTCATACTTTTTATTATTTTTCTATATTGCTCATTAAGGATTCCATTGTTTTTATGTTCTATATTTTTTATCAGTGTCTTCTTTAGAAGCACTTAGTACTTCTTTTATTATAGGTATTATTTCTTTCTTTTTACTTCAGAAATTATTTCTGATCTGATTTCCTCTATACCTTTCTGCAATTGTTTCTGTACATCATGCTATTATCTCAGAGATTTCAGATGTGTGATTTCCAATTTCTTCTACGCTGTTGTCTCCTGCATTTGTTCTGGGTGGGCTCAGGGCCCGACAGTGCGTTTTGCTCCTTCTCTTTGTCATTTTGTATAGCCCTACCTCTCATCTTTGGTGTAGAGCTTTGGTAGAGTTCTTATGTTTGCACCAGATCTAGATCTACCAAGTTCAGACTCATCCAGGTAGGTGTGGCTTGGGTCTGGCTGCTGAGTTTCCCTTCTTCCTCCCCTTGGAAATGAACCTGCTGTGCCACTCTGGCAAGATGTTCTGTTCCTAGATCAGGTGGGTGGGTCTTGCCTCTATTCTCTCTGCAGGGAGTTTTGTAGCAGCTTTACACACAGGGCCTGTCTGATTGATGAAGTTCCACTCACATGTCAGGCTTAGTTGTTCAGATGAATGAGATTCTGGTGGGCCCAAGGCAGTCTCACTCATGTGCTGGACCTGGTTGCTGGGTTGAGTGAGTTTCCAGCGGGCCCAGGGTGGTCCACCTCATACACCGGGCCTGGTTGCTGGGTCAAATGAGGTTACCTGTTGAAATCTTGAGGAAACCCGTGAGAACTTCTACATATGGGTCCAGAGAGGTGGTGCTGGGATTCCATGCCTCAGCTTGATGTCACTGCTAGGCTATCCAATTGAAAGCCCGCTTTAGTTTTAACTGTAAGCCCATGTGTAGAGCTTTGAAACTGCTCTGTTCATGTGCCTGGTGTCTTGTAATTAACAGGTTGCTCCTGCTACCCTTCCTAGTTTTGCCATGGCCTAATCTCTTGTCTCATCCTCAGGGTTCCAGTCAGGGTCTTCTTTTGGGATGGCCTCACTCCCTGTTGGAAATGGTCTTTCTTCTTGCTGTAATTCCTCAGGCTTTTTATAATCAATTGTAAGTCATTTATCTCCAGAGACTTCTGGTATAAGGTTGCTTGCTTCTCACTAGGGGTTAATGTTTAATTTAAAAGAAGCATAATATGCTTCCTGTTACAGGTTCTCAAACAGAGGCTAGACCGGACTCCAAATTGGGAATTGAAATTGAGCCTTTAATACTGAGCTCGGGGCTTTTCTGGCTTCAACTAATGCAAGAGAGAAGGCAGAGAAGAGCCCCAGTGACAAACAACAGGGTCTTAAAACAGAAACTACTTTCTACTTAGCATGTACTCCTGTATTTTAAAATTAATAATTTGTAACCTACCAATGCATACAGGCACAATTCACAAATTAACTTGACAATAGATGGAGCACAACATCTAAGTGAACTTCCTCTGATATTTAGCAGAATGAAATCATTAACTATATTCTTATATGGTTCAACAGGTAGTCAGGCCTAAACTTAATTATCACTTACTATATAGGGACTGCTTATTTTAGGTAGTTTATGTAACTACATGCATCACTCTGACTTAGGCTATTAGAATTCACACATTCTGAGGTTGTTAACCTTTGATCTACACAAATACAATATCTTGTTTGCTATGAGTACTTAATAGTGTTTTCTTTTTTTTTCTTTTTTTTTTTTTTTTGTCTTTTTGAGACAGGGTCTCGCTATGCAGTTGAGGTTGACCTTGAGCTCACTTTTGTAGCCCAGGCTGGTCTCGAACTCGCACCGATCCTCCTGCCTCAGCCTCCTGAGTGCTGGGATTACAGGCGTGAGCCACCACACCCGGCTGTTTTCTTTTTTTGTTTTGCAGAACTGGGGATTGAACTCAGGCCCCTGCACTTGCCCGGCAAGTGCTTATTCTACTGAGCTATCTCCTCAGCCCCTACTAAGGGTACTTGTAAAACGAACTCATCAATCTCAAGGGGAATTTCCTGGACATGGGGGCTTAAGGTTGTAATTTTTAAACTTTAAGCGCCTGGTTACTAATTCACAAAGAAATTTGCTCAGCGATTCTGAAATCTGAATAACCCATTACACTTCCATATTAGATCAAAAGACTGAGCCACATTTTGCAGTATACCGGTATATTTAATAACGAGCATCAGAAGTGCTTCCTAAATCCTATTTTATCTGTGTTAAGTTTGTATAAGAAAAGGACACATGGAGTTGGAACACCATGTTCTTCCCTGCTTACCTCCTAAAGAGGATATAGTCCTCTTGTGGAGGCTTGTATTGGCCTGTGCAGCAGCTTGGATTCTGTGTGTGGACTAGAAGAAGGGTTAGGGGGAGCTGTCTGAGTCTCAGTAATGTCTCATGAACCCACACATTACCTGAGCTTCACCTTGCATTACTAGAGCTGCCTGGAGTTGTCTTAAAAAAATACTTGGACATAATGAACTTCTAATTAGTTCCACCCTCTCTTACAAAACTAATTAACTGAAAGATGGTTTCATAATTTACACTTCCTTGAAGCAGGAGAGAGGCAGTTCACGGTTCCCTTAATGTCCATTGTAATAAAGTTGCCATCTGCCTTCATGAATCTGTAAAAGACTGTTCTCAGATCTGCTAATCACCTTTGCTAGGATAGCCCTACCTTTAAAAAACCCATTAGTCCACTTGTTACCCAACTGTTATTCCTGTGGGGTGAGGGGAGGCTAACAGAATGAACATAATTCTCTAGTTTCCAGCCCTACCTTCACACAAGAAGACAGAAAAATTAGGCCTAAAAACTATTTTCAAGGTAGGTTTCTCTGGTCCTTAGTAAAAAACATACCTATGAAAGATAAAATAAAAAAAAAATTGCAGGGGAAAGTTAAGAGGTTTTAACACAACAATGGAAGAAATATTTCCCTCATTATGTGTGCTTTCCCCTCATTATATATGCAGCAAATGAAAAGACTGATGTGCCCAAGAGTTGTCATTCTCTGTCCAGAAAGACTTAGAGCAGAAAAATAAAGAGCTTTATGTGCCGCCTCACCAGAGGAGGATCATGCCAGAAAGAAAACGGAGATAGAGCAGGATTGACATTCCATTTCATGGGTGTAAGAGAGGGGTAAGTTCAGAATTCCCAAGTTAAGCCTGTTCCTCCAGACATTAGACCTGCCGCCATGGTAGTTGCCTTTACATGGCCAAGTGTCTTAGTTACTTTTCACTCGTTGGTGGGACAAATACCCCACACACAAAATGAAGGAAGGAAAGGTTTATTAGCTCACAGTTATTGGAGGTTTCAGTCCATATTTGGCTGGCCCAAGGCTGAGTGGAACAGGGCAGAGAGCATCCATTTTATGGTGGTAGAACAGCAACAATATGGTGACAGGGGCAGATAACCAATCAGGGGAGCAGAGAGCAACAGCACCAGTCTGTCTCTGTCTCTCTTTATATTACATTCAGGCTTTCCACCTCAGCCTGTCCACCTTAGGCTACACCCATAATCCCAGAAGTACTTAAAACACATAATCCTAGGGATCGTGGATCAAGTTTCAAACTCTAGATCAGTACTAAAATACATAATACCAGTGACTCATGAGTCAAGGCTGCATGAGGCTTTGGGGGGACAACTAGACATAAACCATAACACCAAGGAAGTTCTGTGTTTTTATTTTTTATTTTTTTGTCTTTTTGAGACAGGGTCTCGCTATGCAGTTCAGGTTGGCCTTGAGCTCACTTTTGTAGCCCAGGCTGGTCTCAAACTCACACCAATCCTCCTGCCTCAGCCTCCCAAGTGCTGGGATTACAGGCGTGCACCACCACGTCCAACAGTTCTGTGTTTTTATGTGAGGCATAATTTTCCCAAATCTATTCTACTACTATTAGAATGACAGAGATGTAAGCCTAGCCAGTAAAAGACAGCACAAATCTATCTCTTAAATGGAGTAATAGTAAAAATTCCACCGTTGGAACTTCCCTCCAATTAACCTTAGATTCCAGATAAACCCCTAGATATTACTGTATGTACTGAGCTCATAGTTCAGCAAAAATTAAGGAATGAAGTTATGAACCAAAGGAGAGTTATAATTGGGTTTGCTAAGAGAGGTCCTGAGTGGATAACCATAAAGCCCTTCAATTTAGAGTCACTTACAGGTAAGCAGGACATAGGAATAGTTTGGTGGCCACCTATCATAGGTGGCACTGTGAAGCTAAGACAAACTATTGGAACTCAGGCTCTGTATCACAGTTCTTTGAAATACAGCATTTATAGGAAGTGGGGTTCCTAGGAAAAAAATCTGGTAATTTTGCATTATAATTTCCTCAGAATGCAGGAATTTAACATCCACTCAGGTAGCTACATGTCTTTGGGAGGGAGAAGGCTGCGTTCCATATTGCCCAAGGAAGTTCGTTTGTGCTTGAAATTACTGATTGACTGTCTACTTATATTCCCATCAATATTACTGATTACTGACTATCTCAGGCTATCTCCTAGCTTGCTGCCTCACTGACAAGCTAACTGAATAAACCATTTTTTATATTGTCTTCAGTAGAAGTGGTGAGAGACAGGATTGTTGTCTTGCAAATTTTGTTAAGACATTTTATGTCCTAACATATTATTTATACTATAAAATGTCCCATGTCCATGCCTTCCTGATCTTAGAGGGAAAGCAAATTTCTACACATTAATGTTAGTTTTGAACTTGTTATATATGGCATCTATTGTATTAAGCAGGATCCTTATCAAATTTGTTTAGATTTTTTTCATCATGAAAGGCTATTGAATTTTATCAAATGTATTTACTGTATCTGTTGAGATGTTCATATATTTTTTTCCTTTCTTTGATTGATGTGTAGTGTCATTATTTTAAAGTTACATACATTTCACCATCTTTATAGCCCAGCAATAAATCCTACTTTGTTTTGGTGAATGATCCTTTTATTTTATTTATTTATTTATTTTTTTTGTCTTTTTGAGACAGGGTCTCGGTATGCAGTTGAGGCTGGTCCTGAGCTCACTTTTGTAGCCCAGGCTGGTCTCGAACTCGCACCAATCCTCCTGCCTCAGCCTCCCGAGTGCTGGGATTACAGGCGTGCGCCACCACGCCTGGCAGATGAATGATCCTTTTAATGTGCTGTTGAATTCAGTTTGCTGGTATGTTGCGAGGAGTTTTCCATTTGTGCTCATGGGGACGTAGGTCTGTAATTTTCTTTTAATGTTCTTGTCTAACTTTTGAATTGGGGTTGTTATGGTTTGTGTCTAGTTGTCTTCCAAAGCCTCATGCAGTCATGGGACAGCTTCTGGAGTTTGTGATTGATCCAATGCTGGGATTGCAGGTGTGAGTACTACAGCTTATCCCTGGGGTGGGTAATTTGTATTACAGTGTAAGGAGGGGAGAGAGGCTAGCTAGATGCCTGAGCTTCTGCCAAGTTCTTGCTCTCTGCTCTTTGCCACTAACATGAAAGTTTGCTCTTTGTCATGTGCCACTTTGCCTTGGAGCCCGCTGAGTATGGACTGAAACCTCCACAATCCTTCATTTTGGGTGTTTAATGTTTCTTCAGTTTCAGGGAAGTGATTACTTTAATAAATGTTTGGTGAACTCACCTATGAAGTCATTTCTTGCCCTGAGTTTTCTTTGATGGGAGACTTTTCATTACCAGGTTAATCTCCTTCTTTCTTATTGATCTGTTCAGATTTCCTGTTTCTTCATGATTCAGTCATGGTAGGTGGCATATTTCTAGGATTGTATCTATTTCTTCTAGGTTATCAAGTGTTATAGTATAATTATTTGACTGTTAGTAGCTTCTTGAGCTCAGTTGTTATTGAATCCTCTTTTAGTTCTGATTTTACTTACTTTACTTCTCTTTTCTTAGTTTTGATAAAGGTTTAACAAACTAATTTCTAGGTATGTTGATCTTTTCTGTTGCTTTCCTCATATCTATTTCATTTTATTTCCTTTCTTGCTTTTATTTCTCTCTTCTCACAAAAATTACTTTGGTATTTTTTTAGTTTCTTGAGGTATCATCATCACACTGAGATCTTTCCCACTTTTTTGCATGTGTGTACTGTGCGCTTCCCTCTTGAACTGCTTTTGTTTCATGCCATTATTTTTTTTAATAAGTAAAAAATTTTTTTTTGTTTCAGAACTTTTGTTTGTTTGTTTGTTTATTTTTATGGCCAGCTCAGCCTGCCCTGAGGGCAGGGCTGGCGCAGCATGTGGTGCCGGGGATCGAACTGTGGTCCCTGCAGCCGCCCAAGCTTTCCTAAGCAGGTCCTTTAGACCACTGAGCCATCCTGCTGGGCCCCTGTGCCATTATTTTTTTTTAATGTTTTTTTAAATTTTATTTATTTATTTTT
The DNA here is from genome assembly GCA_004027025.1 of Myocastor coypus. Taxonomy (NCBI): domain Eukaryota; kingdom Metazoa; phylum Chordata; class Mammalia; order Rodentia; family Myocastoridae; genus Myocastor; species Myocastor coypus. Next base: position 22,755 of record PVJA010031662.1, read on the forward strand.
TTCTTGTTTCAGAACCTTTGTTTATTCATTCATTTTTTTATGGCTGGCTCAGCCCGCCCTGAGGGCAGGGCTGGCACAGCATGTGGTGCCGGGATCTAACCACAGTTCCTGAAGCCGCCCAAGCTTCCCCAAGCAGGCGCTTTAGACCACTGGGCCATCCCGCCGGGCTCCTGAACTTCTAATATTATAACAAGTATAGCTCCTTAGCTAATCCAGTAGGGGTTGTATAGCAAGATTTAATGGAAAGAACAAAAGCATTTTTGTGGAAGGTTGTATCTGGATGTTCTGGTCACTCACCAGAGTGATTGATCCTTATCCGGATTCCTAGACAAGGTGGTGGCAATTACAGTATACTACAAGTTGCTGTGTACCCTTTAAGGAGACATGTAGGATGGCCATTGCATCCTATCTTGAGGCCTGGCCTTCTACAGATGGGTGTCCAGCCACAACTCTGCTGTTTGTATTTCTCAGACTTCTTTGAGAACCTAGACTATTTCTGACTATGTTAATTCCTTTCTAACTTAACTCCCTAAAATAATAGAATTATAATCCTCTTATATTTGTGAAGACTTGTTTTATAATCTAATATGTTACCATGGTACCCTGGTTTACAAACTTAATTCACTCTACCACTGTAATCATGAGCCTAATTAGTCACAAACTAAGTCAAGTTTCCACAGAGGATTTAATATAAGTATGGATTATCCATTCTGACCCCTACTGCTTTAGTTACTTTTCTCATTGCTGAGACAAAATATCTGACACCCAAATTTAAAGAGGAAAGGTTTATTGACGTTTATAGTTTGAAGAAGTTTCAGGTCCTAATTGGCTATCATCAAGGCATAGTGGCATGGTGGAGGAGAAACAGATGATGGCAAGCATAAAGCAGCAAATGGTGAAATAGCAAAGCACCAAGGCACAACAGCAGCCTTCTTTCTGTCCCTTATATTCTTTCGATCCAGACCACTATCCCTCAGCACTCATGCCAGGGTGGGGCAGCCTTAATCCTCATATGTGACCATGAGTCAGTCACAGTATCACATACCTAATCCCACCATCAAACACTAGATCCATGTACCTCTGAAAAGCCCCACTTAAGACAAGAGGCTTTGGGGTGACATGGAGACACAGCCCATAACACTTACAATGTGGTCACATACAAGTTTAGTCATGAACTGAATCTAATTTTCTTATAAGGTCCAATGTAAATAAAGTTAATCTGTTATCAACCATATGTATTTAACCACAAAAATATGAAATAAGCACAAAAATTACCTTATAGTACAATATGAAGAGAGAGAACACTAACCTTGATTGAGGCAACTTCCAGCATAGAAGACAAGAAGGTGGATGGGAGGATTATTTTTGGGGGTCGAGTCCACCTCCATAAGAATATAGGAAGATCTCCTTTGGGGGTTCCCTCTCATGTTTTTGTCTCTTACCTGTAGGTTCAATTCTGATGAAAAAATCTGTTTAATGTCACTTGTTTTTTCTTGCACAGTGTAACCCTCTAGAAATGAGAGACATTATTATTCCACACATCCAACACTGTTCATTATAGTTATGTTGGGGTGGTGCTTGTCAGATACCACCTGGAGTGCCAATCTGAGCACTCATTCCACTTTTCCATAGTAGATTTTATTACATCCCTGCTAGCTTCCTCTCTATCTTTGTCTTCCTCAGTGGAATGCTCCTCAACAAGTGCGTTCAGCTGCTCACTCTGGAGTGCAGCAAGCTCTTCCATCATCAGTTCCTCCTTCTGGTCCTCACAAAGCTCCTTTGTGTCTGCACCAGCAGCATCCAGGTCCGTACCCCTCTTGCCCAGGGGTACAATCTCTTCCATTACCTGTGCATCAGACTCTTCAAGGTCACATTCAGTGACACATTCTGGCTACAGTTTACTCCAGGCGGAGGTTTTTTTTTTTTTTTTTTTTTTTTTTTTTTTTTTTTTTTTTTT
>PVJA010031663.1:0-2500 GCA_004027025.1 Myocastor coypus
GGAGGAGGAGGAGGAGGAGGAGGAGAGGGAGAAGGAGAGGGAGAAGGAGAAGGAGATGATGATCATGACAATCATGTTAGCAGTTTAGTGAATACTATGGGAAGATTATGTAAGGAAAGTGTATAGAGGAACATTGAGCTACCAGAGAGGCAGTTTCAATAGAGAGAACTTGACAGATTTGAGTTTTAAGATGCAAAATTAAAATAATTCACTAATGTATTCAGTACTGTTAGAAAGTTGGAAGTATCAAGAAACAATTCTATATTTAACTAGCTCAGCAAATGGATGGAGGTGATATTTACTAAGAAGGAGAACATTAGTAAGTGTGAAATAGAATAGTATGTCTAGATTTAGGCCGGTTAATTTTTTAGGCCTGTTGGTAGTTTTATACTATACAAGGAGAAACATTAAAGTAAGATTTTAATGTAGTACCTCCTGGAACTAATAGCACCTTTATTTGAAGGTCATCTGTTGCCCATAATAATTTTTTATGAGTTTTTTTACTAGTGGATAGGATACTTATAGAGGGGGATTAGAAACAGCGAAATCAGAAGATATCCTTGGGATGAACCATGATCAATTTTTGCACATCAGGACCTGTTAGAGGAATGTAAATTTATAGATAAATTGCTATGAAGTTGGGAAGAAAACTCAAAAAACATAGAAGCTAATTGAAGATAATATTTCCAGAGGAAAGAAACATCACTGACATTGCTGAAGTAGAAATTAAGGCTGATCAAAAATTTTCATTTATTGGGAGAGAAAGGCTCCTGACCTTTGGAGTAGTGATGTATAAAGAATAAGAGGAGAAAGTTATAGAAACTGGATGATATGAAAGAATATCAGATGTTTGAGAGTGAATAAGGTTTGTTGAGAATATGTGAACCTTAGGTCTTTTTTCTGTGAGTCAGTGCTCTTTCATCTTGCCCTTTGCTGACATGTAATGGTATCTATCCAGCATAAATCAGTCTTGATTTGAAGTATGTTTTTGTTGTTGATGTTGTTGTTCTGGACTATTTTCTTGGAGCCAAGTAAATCAGTATGATAAGTAGAAAATTTTTAGCATTGTTAAGCTGAAATTACTGTGTATTTGCAGTCATTTGGGGCTGTCCGATATTTTGGCAGTTAATGTGTAGGCTTTTAAGATAACATGTGACAATAATTGGAAGACATATTTCATAGAAGAGATTCCTAACATAGATTAATTATATTCATGTATGAAAACCATGCTCATTGTCTCAGTTACTCTTCTGTCGTTGCTGGGACAAATGTCCAACACCCAAAATGAAGGAAGGAAAGGTTTATTTAGCTCACAGTTACTGAAGGTGTCAGTCCATACTCAGCTGTCTCCAAGGCTGAGGGGCACATGGGAGAGAGCAACAGTTCATGGCAGTGGAACAACAGTAGTTAAAGCAGAGGCAACAGAGAGTAACAAGGAGTCTGTTTCTTTGTCTCTCTTATATTACATCCAGGTTCTCCGCCTCAGACCACACCCATAATCCCTGCAGTACTAAGACACATAATCTCGGTGGATCAAGAGTTAGTCTCAAACTGTGGACATCCCCACCTCATGACGGCTTGAGGATTTGGGGCCACAGCTAGACACAAACCATAATATTCATGAAGTCTATCTACTATTTACTTTGCCATTATTTGTTCTAAGAAATTTTAAGTTTTGCTTTTTAGCCAATGTAACATATAAAGTTACAGATGTTACAATATCATGAACCCTGAAATAAGTACAAGAAATGAGTCCATCTAGGATATTATTAATTCTAAATATAATTACATTTTAAGGAGCTTCACCCTGACTGTTTTGTATATATACTGTCTTATATATTTTATTTGTTGTGGAAGAAGTCTCTGAATACAGAGAGCCCTTCTTGGACCTGAATGGACCAAGAAAGGTTATTAGAACTGTACTAAGTTAATTCTAATCTGCCACTCAGTGCAACCATTGGCAAGAATAAAGACATTGAGGCATATAGTAGTTTTGGGGAGCCAAAGGATTCTAAGTCCAGCTGTGATGATGGCTATCTGGAACCAAGGCCTTGACCCAGGTCTGAGACTGGTTTTATTGTGAAGATGTGAGTGGCTTGAGGATGAGTGACTGTGTGAATGGTGGGAAGGAGTTGAGTGCTGTGAGCTGGGTTAAGTAGGAGTCCTGAATCCACTCTGCAATATGCAGCGAGCAGGATATGATGAAAGGGTAATCTGTATAACACAACTGAGATAGTATGTTATGTTTTGGGGACCATTTCTTAAGTTATGACATGTAATCTTTCAAGCTCTGGGAATTTATAGCCTCTATCTCCAGGCTTGATCACAGCCAGCAAGGTGTGATCACAGCACAGCTTCTTCATCTGCTTCATCCAGGCTCACACAAGGAAACAACTGGGATCCAGGGAAACACTGCCCATCATCCTCAAAGACTGCCATCAGCACTTTATTGGACTGATACACATTGCTTAAATCCAATTGAAGGGCTAAGGAAAATTCT
>PVJA010031663.1:7500-24736 GCA_004027025.1 Myocastor coypus
AAATTAATATAATTGAAATACTTTGTAACTGAAATATTATGGATACCTAAAGAATCAGCATATTAATATCCATTGCATGGAAGAAAATACTTGAGGGAATGCTAAAATTAGTTGTGAGTCAGACATTGAATAATTCAGTATTTTGTATGGGATAGAAATGGTCTCTTCATTTAGGATTTCACTGGGAGGAATGTGGATGAGAGTGCACATCCTTTATCCTTTCACTGTCAGGCATTGTTGACTTTTAGAGGACATCAACTCACAAGGTCTTCATCACTCTTCCTCCCAGCATCTGAGTTCATTGCTATAATCTACCTATCTATTTACTTTAGGCAGCATTCATTTATATAACTTTCTAGGGTTTACAAAGTAATACAAAACATAACCTGAAGCAAATGACTGTATTATGCACCACTTCAGTGCCTCATAAGATGATGATGCTTTTACATATGAAGGGATGCCATTGTTCAGCATTTCTGCCAACAACATTGCTTCTTGCAGGATTTTCATATTTCCTGCTCGCAAAGGCTGAAAGTTTAAGTAGTCCTGATGGGAGACACTTTGCACACTTAATCCCTCCTAAAGCATCACACTCTTACTACAAATATATAAATGAACTGAAGGCACTACAGATTATGTGCATTTTCATTTCAAGAAAATCACTTTTTGATTGTTTCTTATTTTATATTAGTATTCCAAAGCTATAAAGAGAAAAGTACAAGTGAAAGTAGTTGACAACAAGGGAGCTACAATTGAATAATATAGTCCAAGAATCTTAGCTTTGAAAAATGTATCCTTCATTATTTGGCATAGCGCCAGGATTCATAGTGCTTTTAATGTTTTGAATGTTTTCAAATGTTTCTGTAGACCAACTTATTCCCTGAGGTCCCTGTCACTCTTTCAGGTCATTTAACTCTAGGTTTCCAAATTACCATGATAGTGAACTCAATTACTACTGTAGTATTTCAGTGACCTAAAAGAATAATGGTCTTCTTAAAATGTTTTTCCTCACTTTGCAAAAGCTAAGAAGTTTAGATAATTTTACAATTTTAGCTGATTGTTTCATAAACATGTCTTTTTCCAGAGAACTTTCATCTAAAATGCAGATTCTTAGGCAGCTTTTGAACCTCAGAGCCTGTATTTTTCAACAGACATGCCAGATGAGTCAGGCAGGTTTTGGGAGGAAAATAAATGCAGGTTTGCCAAATTAGTTTAACATTTTTTTTAATGTAGCCCAAATAAGTTTATGCGAGTAGTCTACATTTTTGTACTATGTAACTCTTTAAAAACTGGGATTAGGCTGGAGGGGCGGGGTTTGTTGATGAACAACTTTTTTGAATCCCAATTGTGAGAATGGTAGATTGTATGCCCTTACAATTTACCTGTACTGTTGAGTAGAATGATATCACTTATTGTCATAAAAGTGACAGGACATGAATTACTTTGTATGCACACTGATTCTCAGCTACAGATCAGTTTATGTCCTAAGTGACACATTGGATTTTTTCTCTCCCTCACAAACATATAAATTCATTTGTTCCTAGAGTGTCTCAGTTGTATATGCTTTGATCTTTATATATTCTGTGCCTTGTTCACTAACATTCTGAATCTCTCCAGATAATATAAAGCTATAGTCTGCTTACTTGTAATGGAAATTTGGGCAGAAGTTTTAGGTGCAATGTTAACCAAGAGGTTTACTGGAAATTTTATTTTGTTCTTTTTAAATACTTGCTGGGGATTTGTTTGTTTGTTTGTTTGTTTATTTTGCAGAGCTGGGATTGAACTCAGGCCCTTGCACTTGCCAGGCAAGTGCTTATTCTACTGAGATATCTCACCAGCCCCAAGAATTTTCATTTTAGTTACAGTAATGTTTGTTAGGTCATCCTGATTTTATCTTTCTAATATTTTACAATTCTGTTATTTATAGACATAGTTCCTATTTGCATCATATAAGACATTGTAGTAAACATTTTACTATTATGCAATGTCTTAATTATTTCTTCATGTGAAGCATCTGTCCAACCATTCTCCATCTAATAGTTACCTTTACCAGGCAGGTTTTCATCCATAATTTTTACTCAATCCTTTTTTTATCTTTACATTAATAAACCGGTTTCTGCTCTTTTACAGCAATGTTTCTCAAGCTTATTTTTAATAGAATCTTTTAGCCGGGCGTGGTGGCTCACGCCTGTAATCCCAGCACTTGGAAGGCTGAGGCAGGAGGATTGGTGTGAGTTCGAGACCAGCCTGGGCTACAAAGCTCAAGGCCAGCCTCAACTGCATAGCAAGACCCTGTCTCAAAAAGACAAAAAAAAAAAAAAAATCTTTTAACAGAAACATTTCATATCTTTTATATCTTAAATGATTTTATTATAAAAATTACATATTGTTATGAAACTCAAATCTTTTTATACAAAAAGCTTAATATAAATATAATACCAAATATTTTGAAAAGAGAAGTGAACCAAACTGTTTAAAAAAGAAAATTCAAGTTGGACACATTATGTCTATATGATAGTTCATATTCCTTTTTCATTTTTTCCCTCACATGTCTGTACTGTACAGAAAGCATTAACATGATTCAGTTTTTGTGATTTTTTTTTTTTTTTTGGTCATTTTGAGACAGGGTCTCGCTATGCAGTTCAGGTTGGCCTTGAGCTCACTTTTGTGGTCCAGGCTGGTCTTGAACTCACACCGATCCTCCAGCCTCAGCCTCCCAAGTGTGTAATTATTTATTTTGTGTCTGGCATTAAAATACATTAAGTATGAAAATCTGTCTAGGTTCTTCTACAATATCCCATAACACATAATGGTCATAAATAAGATAAATAACCACATTCGCAATGATTCAGTGACTTTTCCATATCTCATATTTTCTCACATATGTATGTAATCATGAAAATAAATCTTTAAAATTACAATATCTCATTAGCCCACAGTAAAGCATGTGCTTTTGAAGACAATATCTATGCAGTAATGGGGACCAGGGACATGTAAATTGAGTCTAATGCTATAACAGGATTTGTAATGTCTGCCAGGTGTTGGTCCTTCTTCATCTCTCTAGGTTTATCTTTTGGGCATTTGTTGCTTCAGTGCTTTTTTTTTTATTAAATGACAGGTTTTTTTAATTTTTTAAATTTTATTTATTTATTTTTTTTCTTGTTTCAGAACCTTTGTTTATTCACTCATTTTTATGGCTGGCTCAGCCGGCCCTGAGGGCAGGGCTGGCGCAGCATGTGGTGCCAGGGATTGCGCGGTCCCTGAAGCCGTCCAAGCTTTCCCAAGCAGGTGCTTTAGACCACTGAGCCATCCGGCCAGGCCCCTTCAGTGCTTATTATCTGGTGGTACTACACTAATCAGATTGCTCTGTCCATATGCTATTCAGGGTTCTGTGTTTATGCTTATACTATTTCATCATCATATTTTCACAGCTTTTTATTTGTTTCTGAATCACCTTTGAAAGTTCTGACCTGGATATCTTCTCATCTAAAATAGTTCCTAAACTGGAAAGTTCACCTCCTTTTCTAACTAAAGGCAATCTGTGCTCATTTGTAAGTTGTCTCTTTCCTTTGAGCTGAACAACTGCATTCTTTCAGTATAGCATACACATGTTGAGAAAAGACATTGTTCTATAGCACCAAGCCCAGGCCCTAGCAGAGTATAGAAATAACTATAGCAATTAAAAGGTCATCTCTGATAGTATCTTAGTTACTTTCTGATTTTTGGGACCAAATACCTAACACCAAAAGTTAAAGGAAGAAAGATTTATTTTAGCTCACAGTTTGTAGATCTTTCAATCTGCAGTTTATAGAGGTATCGGTTCACAGTTGGCTGGTTCCAAGGGAAGGTGGTTTGGCAAAGTGACATAGCAAGTAAAAAACAGTTCATTGTTTGTCAGACAAGAGGCAGCAATCAGCATGTCTTCCTTTCCTTTTTTATTGCATTTACGCTACAAGCCTGGAGCTTCCTGATGCCCACATGTAGAACTATACTAAAACAGTCAGTAGACTAATCTAGTTATCATGCACCCATAATCCAGTATCATACACCCATAATACAACAAAATCCCCCTGGATTAAGTCATGAGATTTTAAGGAGACATGTAAATATAAATTATAAAAAGTAGTAACACTAATATTGAGTTCGGTTTGCTTTCCAGTACTCAAGAGAATTAATGTACAGTAAGAAGTTGTGGTATATTTAAGTATATTTAAAGTCATAGGACTGTGTTCAAATCCTGTGCTGCCATTTGTTCTTGTGCATGAAATGGAGATAAATCATCAGTTTTCTATGTTAAAATTGCAAATGTGCAGATATCTACCACAAATTCTAGGCCCATAAAATATATGTATTAAATGTTTTTCCTCTAGACTTATTTTTATGGACTTTTGTGTTTTGAAATTACTAGTATAAATACATTTTATATCTGTGCCTGTAGTTCAATTGAGGTCTATTATTAGGTATTTTTCCTGAACTGAACTTCAATATTAGTGTATAAAATAGATGATACAATCAGTGCTTTTATCATCATAAGATAGTGAACTCTATATTCAGAACATATTTTTTTATCTTATTGCCACAGGCAATACTTTGTTCTAATAAACTAGAGATATATCTGTATTCTTCTATGTCTTCATAGTCTGTTTTGTATAATTTTTTAACTCTACTTATGTTATGGCTGGCTCAGCCTGACCTAGCAGGTAGTGCCAGGAATGGAACCGTGGTCCCTGCAGTTGCCTAAGTTTGCCTAAGCAGGCACTTTAGAATGCTGAGCTATCTTGCCCGCCCCATCCTTTTTTTATATTTCTTATTGATACTTATAGCTTTCGCTCTCTCAGTGATAGGATTAGACCTCGCTGATCACCTAATATTTATTACAGAAGTGGGTCATGTTGGATTAAGCAGGTTGGATATTTGTTCTAATCAACAGATTTCACGTCATGTGTTTTATTAACAAAAGTAAGTACAAGGTAAATGTGAAGGCAGTTGAGACAAGTGTAGCTGATCTCCACGAGAAAAACAAAAAGATAAAATGAGATTGCTTTCATTTTCGGTTATAGGATGAAATGCTAACCACTAATTACATGAGATTTCCTAAAGGAAAGTTGTTAATAGACACATATTGCTACAGAAAAACTCAGGGTTAGATAGGGAAAAAAGCTTCGAAGTTTTTATCTTTATATTTTCAAATATAAAATGTATAAAAGGATAAATTAAGCTACTGTGAGATAATTCAGTATTACTAGAAGCAAAGAGTTAAAGTTTGCCTTTTTGAGGATGGGAGTAATGAAAGCAATTTGTCATAAATAGCAAGTGTGTGTCAGTGTCCCACTAGAGAAATACACTGTCACTAGTTATTCTCCACTTACATGTCTTCCTAATAAATACTAAAAACAATATGTGGTGTAGGTGCTTTTGTACTGAATTAAAGCTATACTATCACACTCTAAACCATTTCACCTTCTGATTACCCTGAGTGTAGTTCATATGAAAGCTTCCTTGCCTTTTGGTGGGGACACTCATGACTAACAAATGACTTTGGCTGTTACTTCAGAAGAAATTAAGTTGGCTCTGCTTTGCCTTATCACACTCTCGAACAATAGCACTTATATGGTAGGAAGTAAAAGGGAATGTTAAAGTCTTGTTTCTAAGTTGAGAATAGAGTCTTTTAGGTTAGCAAATCTCAGTGAACAGTTTGCAACACTGACCTTAGGCCCTTTGTGTATATATTGCCTACATTTGGGCCAAAGTTAACATATGTCATTGCTAAAAGCCTTGAGCACTGTTTGACAACTTGTACCAAGAAAAAGAAATCAACAGAATTCTTTAGTGTGTTTCTGCTTCTAGATTTTCTTTTCTTTTTTTTCTTTTGTAGTTACCTGAGAAATAAAATCAGCACTACTAGGAAATGGATATTAAATTTAGTTTAACTAGTTCTTGCTGTTTTGCTATTTTATATTTTATTTTATTTATTTATTTATTTATTCTTTTTGTCTTTTTGAGACAGGGTCTTGCTATGCAGTTGAGGCTGGTCCTGAGCTCACTTTTGTAGCCCAGGCTGGTCTCGAACTCGCACCAATCCTCCTGCCTCAGCCTTCCGAGTGCTGGGATTACAGGCGTGAGCCACCACGCCCAGCTTCGCTATTTTATATTTTAGATTGTTTCAGATTCTTTTTGTGCTTCTATGTCAGTCTACTTTAGATGGAAATGTATATTTTTTGGATCCTTATGATTTATTAGAAGAGAATAAAAAAGATAATTTCAAATGACAAAGTAAGTCTTAGACTATAAGAAAATATTTACAAAAGACATATGAAACAAAGGATTGTTATTTAAAATATACAAAGAAATCTTAAATTCCAGCAAAAAAGAAAAGAAAAATCACTTGTTGAAATTCATAAAAGATTTGAAACAGAAATTTCACCAAGGATAATATGCAGATGGCAAATAAGCATATGAAAAGATGTTTGATATAATGTCGGTTAGGGACTTAAAAATTTAACAACCTATAAACTTTTAGGGAACACTCAAAACATTAACACTTAATGTAGATGGCAGTAAGGATATCGAACACCAGAAACTTCCATTTTTTGCTGGGGTGAATATAAACTAATGCAACCAACTTCGATAAGCAGTCTTAGATACCGTTAAAATTTAGTCATATTGCAACATTATGTTCCATCAGCCATATTCTTTGATATTTATCTGAATTTGTTGAAAATTATGTCCACCCAAAAACCTGTATACAGATGTTTAATAACTTTATTCATGATTGGCAAAACTTGGAAGCAACTGAGGTGTTATTCAGTACGAAATTGGAGAAATAAACTATATTCCAACAGTGGAATACTCTTTACCACTAAAGAAATGAGCAAGCAGGTTCTACAAAGACAGGGAAAAAACTTACATGTGGAACAGCAAAGAAAAAAGCTAATATAAAAAGATTCATGCTGTGTGATTTCAATAATAAGAGAATTCTGCAAAAAGAGCCAATGTGTAGTTTCATCATAAAGATGAGTTAAAGATAAGTAGTAACAGGAGTTAGTGAACAACAAAGAACAGAAGAGGGCAAGTTATTCAGGGCATTGAAATCATTTTGTATAATACTGTAATGGTAAGTGCATGTCATTATATATTTGTCAAAAATCAAAGAGTATACAACCTAAGAGTGAAGCTGAATATAAAGTGTAAGTTTTGGGTGATAATGATGAATATATAGGTCTGCTGTTAAATACACCATTCTGCTAGAAGGTATTAATATCTAGGAAGTTATGAGTATATGGAGTGAGAGTATTTTGGAACTTTGTGTTTTCTCTTTTATTTTTCTATGAACTCAAACTGCTTTAGAAACTTTAGAATAAGCTCTGGCCTGCTGCCCCTTTTACAGCCTTACCCTCATTGAGTATGATAGCACAGAGCCCAAGACACTTAGTTTAGCCTAGGAAAATCTGGGAAATCTTTCACAGGAGTAGTGATTCTCAAGTAGGGATTTGAAAGGCAGGTTGAATTTTACCAGAAAGATGCAGCTCTAGAGAAGGAAGAAGTTTAAGTAGGAGAGAGAAATGAAGGCTTTAGGCAGAATGAAGCAATCACACACATTGTGAGTTGCTTATAATTCTAACTGAAATTCAAATGTTTACTGTTATCCACCTATAATGTACACACCTGTAATCCTAGCACTCAGGAAGAAGAGACAAGAGGATTGCTGCTAGTTTGAGACCAACCTAGGCTGCATATTGACTAAGTCTAGCCTGAACTTCACAGTAAGACGCTGTGTCAAAAAAAACCCCAAAACAAGCAGAATATTTATAGTTGATGGAGGGTCGGGCATTAGACTAGTGTGTGAGTTCAGAATGTTTCATAGCCATTTTAGACATGCTGATATGTTTAAAGTTTATCTCTGGACCATACTAGTAGTTGTTTATGTTGCATAGTAAAACTAACTCTAACTGTAAACTTTGTTATTTTTGATTTAAGTATTACATGTCATGTTTATAACAATCATTGGTGTTGGATGCTATTATTTCAGTTTAACACTGAGGCAAGAGTAATTAAATAACTGCCTAATAAGTTCATAAAAGTAACCAGTGGTAGAGTTGAGGATTTTTTTGTTTGTTTGTTTTTGTTTAGTTTTGGTTTTTGTCCAGTCTCACTACGAAGCTCCAACTAGTAGTGATCTTCCTATTTATAGCCTCCTCAGCCCTGGGATTATAGGAGCGCCACCATGTCTGGACTAAATTTTGTGACATCAAAGCTTGGGCGGGGGGGGGGTTGTGGTATAGGCAAAATATTCCAAAAGGGAAAAACAATGCAAATCTGATGATGTTGTCTTTTTTGGTTTGTTTTCCCAGGCCTGAGAGCGACAAAATTGATCAGTGGCTGTAGTCAACTATAGTCCTGTCATACATACCTTCATGATGTTTCCCTTGGGCAAATATGCACTACTCAGTATTCTCAAGAGTGGAACCATTCAGCGAATTGCAGCAAGACAGACCCATGTGAAACACTCACCAAATTTTCATGACAAATATGGCAATACTGTGCTAGCTAGTGGAACCATTTTCTGTGTTACTACATGGGTATTTTTAACTACTCAGATGGGAATAGTGTGGAACCCATCTCCTGTTGGCCGAGTTATCCCAAAAGAGTGGAAAAAAAATAATTAGCGTTATTAATATAGTACAGAATTGTTTCAGACCTGTTATGTAAACATTTCCACTATTCGTTTCAAAGTAGCACAACTTAAATAAAATATATTTGAAATCATAAAATTGTCATTGCAAATATTCATTTTAATGGCCCAAAGCAATGTCCTGGATATAATGTGTAGGGAATTATGAATAAAGAGTATTTAAATCTGGTTTATGGCTTACCCTAAATATATCCATCAGTCAACATATGCATATATGTACCTTACAAATTAATTTGTCACTAAGTCTTGCTGAACATCCTTTTAAATATTTTCTGGAGCTGACCATTTTTTACATTATTCCTTCTCCACCTTGATCTAAACAACTTTTAAGCAAAGTGCACTCATTGGAATTGTTATACACATTTTCTAAAAAATGTCCTAGCTTCTTTGTCTGCTGTCCCACTAGGAATGTGTGGTATGCACATACTAACAGTCTCCGGCAGTACAACCACTAGTGTGATCACTCTAATACATTGTCTAGTGATGCTTCTCTCTTCAAAACCCAGTGATGGATCATCCATTTCTTTCCAGAGGTAAAGCTAAGGTCTGTAGAAAGATACATGAGCCCTAAAATGCTGCACTGACTAGCTTTTACCTCCCACATCAAGATGTTTCTATTGTCACTTCCCTGTGTGTGGCATGCACTCCTCATATTTTTCTGGGTTTTGTTCATATATGACCTTTTCAGAAAAGACATTTGTCTACTTTTGTTTTAAATTAGAATCTCTCTGTTGGACTGACTTTTTCAGTTTCACTACTTTTACTTTTCTTGGTGCTTATCACCCCACACTAGATATGTTTTTACTTATTATTTTGTGTGCAAACTATATAAAAGCATAGGTTTGGAGGTGCTTTTCATGATTTGTTCTGAGCAGGCTCTTATGTATTACGCTTTCTATTAGGTTTAATAGATGGTTAGTTGATTTCAAGTAATTCAGCAAGAAGGGCTGTATGCCACAGTTGACAACAGGTGCTTTCTCTTCCACTGAATGACCAACTTCAAACTGTCTGTTCTTCAGGCTCTCATACTTGTTTGGTGTTACTGTCTAAAGAGAAATAATACCACATGCATGCCATATCATATATACCCTTTCCCATGTTACCATTTAAAAATTATTCTGATGTCCCTCCTTTGTATGAAATTGGTTTGTTGTAGGGAAAATCCATATTATGCTTTGCCAGTATTTCAAAATCATTCTTCAATATTTGACTCTTTGGTAAGTCTGATGTAGCAGCCTCTATTTTAACGTGCATTTTTCCTGATCATAGATACGTTTGAGCATCCTATGTTTAGCTTCCAGTGTTTTTTTATTGTATAAATTTTCTGGTTTTTTTTTTCCATAGGGTTTTCTTGCCACTTTTCTTTTATGGAGTTCGATGGACAGAAGAACCATGCATAGTACAGCATGTAGAATTAATTGTGGGAATTAGAATGAAAGCAACTCTGATAAGTGGTAAAGAAACCTGTACAGGGCAATCAATTAGCTGTGTCCAGAACAAAACATAGTCTTGGTAGAGGAACACTTGATGTGCATTAGGTAAGAGCTAGGGCCAAGTAGAATTGGGAAGGAAACACTGAAATCAGAATTTCAAATTGGACATGCACTTGTTTGTCATTGTCTTTAGCTACTGCAATGACCTTCAGAGAAAAGTTGGTGTCCCATCACTATGGGAGTACATATTCATTTGGTTCAGAGTCAAAGGAAAAGAACTGGTGGAAGTTTATATAGATATTGGCCCAGGTACAGTTGAAAGCAAGCCAGAAATTCCACAACAGATTGCACAAGCTATCAAAGTAGTCTGCATTCTGAACCAGCTTAGTTTGATGTTTCATGACTGCTTTCCCTAAATCATGTATTTTTTTTTCTTATGGCCAGCTGTAATCTGAACCATAGAGGAAGAGAAATATTGGTGGTGTCTTTGGATATTAAGTGTCCTAAAAAAGTGGGTCTGTATGTTAAAAGTTTTGTTCCTAGAGTCGTATATTGGTAGATGGTCAGACTTCTCGTAGATGAGGGCTAGAGCAAGAGCATTTACATACTAGAAGGAACTGTATGATGTCATTCTCAGATCTGAAATAACATGTCATTTGCTGACTTCATAAGAGAGAATCCAAATCAATTTAGTTGCTCAGTCTTTTTTTTTTTTTTTTTTTTAAATTTTATTTATTTATTTATTTTTTCTTGTTTCAGAACCTTTGTTTGTTTATTCACTCATTTTTATGGCCAGCTCAGCCCGCCCCGAGGGCAGGGCTGGCGCAGCATGTGGTACCGGGGATTGAACAGAGGTCCCTGAAGCCGTCCAAGCTTTCCCAAGCAGGCGCTTTAGACCACTGAGCCATCCCGCCAGGCCCCGAGTTGATCAGTCTTAAATGCAAAACTGTGAGCTAAATAAAACTTTTAAGACTTTTCTCTTAGCTACCTCAAATATTTCATCATAGTGATGGAAAGCAAACTAATGTAACTAGAAAAAGTAGTTTAAGCTGACCTAAGGTGAAACTTAGCTACGTGTCAACCTGACTTTAGGTTTCCTAATCATATTTACATTTCTAATGATGGCAGTAAGAAAATATCATTATATCTAAAATTAGGCAACTTTCCTTCATAAAACAGAACATCCTTGTCTTCCCAGAAAGGCATAAATTCCTCTTAGGATGGCAGTCTCAACATCCTTCAGCAGCATCATTGTTGTGATTTCTAGTGGAAGCCCACGACCTTCAGACTACTAAAGTTGTGGGAACATAGGACAGATATTTCTCTAGTGGGATCATTGTGGGTAGCTGTGAGAGGAATCATTCATATTCTGTTATTGATTTCAAAATCTTTAACTCTTGACAATTTGTTCCTTATTTAAAACATACCCAACATCCTGAAAATCACTGAACTGTAACTAACACTTGAAACAGCCATTACAGCATTTTACCTGTGGTAGGAAACATGGGGAGAACAGTAACTCTCATACCATGAAATTACTGTGGTATGTATTTGCTGCATACTGTTGGTATACCTGAGGACAAAGGAGCATACCATGATGCTGTTTAAGGAACTCTGCAAGTCCATGAACGACAACTTTCATACATTTATAGGGACAAAAAGTAAATCTATATAACGTGCATCCAAGTAAGAACAAAGTACTGCTTATTGCATGATTGAAATGATTCAAGATGATCAGCCTGCCACTGGTGGTTGGAAGATCTTTCCCTGAGGGGACAGTGCCAAGCGAGAATAATGTTGAGTCATCCATTTAATAATTTGGTCTTTTAGCAGTAGCGTGGCTAGACCACCTCTGGTGAGTGGAAGTCTGTACTGCAGACCATCTACAGACTCTATCCTTTTTGCTATGGTCACCCTATGTTTGAAACATTGTGAAAGTACAGATCAGTTAGGAAAAACTCTAAAAGATATAGAACGGATCATTTTCCATTTCACTATTAAGATACTCCTCTGCTGAATACTCTTTTAGTGAAAATCTGTATAAGGTATGAATATCTGCTATTGTATTCCTTTGTAGAAATGTGCTTATATAATCCATCTCAGACTTTCTGTTACCATTTTTCTACCATTGCTCCTTCTAATCTCCAACTTGTCCTATCTGTCACCCTTGGATCAGTGTGGAATTGTCTCTATGGCCATCTGTCTTTCCAGGGTAAGTGACAATTACGTGTACTATTTAATGTACTTACTCCTTCTCAGAAAAAGAATTCATTAGAAGCAGTACACCTTTAGGAGACCAGAATAATAAGTACTCCAAGCATTTTGGTATTATACCTTGCTATCCTCAGTATAGTTGCTTTGTTCACAGATACCCACATATATAGTTTAGTCAGGGTGAGAATTCCACCAATTAACTGCTAGTTGCAAAAACCTGCTGGAGATTCTAGGACCATTGTCTTCACCATCTTGTGTACATAAATGCATGATTTTGCCCCTGCCATATTTCCTAACTTTTCTCCTTGCTCTCTCCTCATTGTTTAATCCTTAAATTAGTGCTTTCCGTTTAGCTGTATTTTATGTGTTCATTTTTATTTCTCCTTTTGAGTTCTTGTACTAGGGAGACTATATGATATTTACACATGTAAGTCTGGTTTATTACACTTATGAGTATATCTTCAAGTTGCATCCTAAAGGTATACTGGTTCTAATGTTGTAACAGTTATTGCTATACTCTCTCAAGTAAATGTTTGTTTTAAAAAAGATGATAAAAGAGAGTAAGAGACAAGAAAAAAAATGCCATAGGAATGTACTGCTACAATTTTGTAGATGGTTAAATTCCTAAATTTCTGTGTAAAAATGCAATTTTTTTTTTACATTCTACAAGGATTTTAAAGTTTAGAATATCAACAATTGATGGGAAATACCTGTTTCATGTTAATGTTTAAGGAATTTGATATCAGAAAGATAGTGATGTTAAGCCCAAGTGCCTGTGTTATAGGGAATAATACCATTAAGCTTCTCTTCTGGAGGGTTAACACCTTAAATTTAAAGACCAAAAAATTAGAGAAAACAAAGAGATACAAGACAAGGATAGTCAATATTTTGGCCTCAACTCTGTAGGGTCAGTGAAGAATCAGGACATAAGAGAACCTGTGCTGTCACAGACTATACCTCAGGCATGTCCCAAATTTCCTGTTCAAGGAGATTATGGGGCCACAGAAGAAAGGGATGTGTAGTATGCCTAAGGAGAGTAACCTAGAGAGAAAACATTCTCTCAGGCTTTCACCGAGAGCATGTTGGTCAAGCAATGGCCATGACTCATCCAGATGTCTGACACTGACAACAGTTCTACAAAGCACTGTGCATGGTTTCAGGGTAAATCCTGAGGGGATTTGACTGACCTTGTCAGATACAAAAGTTACATTTTTCATTATATAGGTCTTGCCTTAGCTTGGTCTTAACCATCCAGCAGAAAAGTCTAACCATGAGGTATTAAAAAGGAAAGCCTTATGAATATGCTGAGGTATAAAAGACTCAAGTCAACAGGCTCCAATATTGCCAGCTGTACTGATGACCCACTACTATAATGGACTGTTAAACTATATAGACAGCTACTTTCTTTTAGTTCAATGAGAAAGATTTGTACTAATATTGCTTAAAGAAGATACCATGTCTATATCTTGTACTCTGAACAACCAACAATATGCAATGTATTAATTGTATGTGTTCTAACCTGTTGTGAAACTGTCTCATTGCTGTTTCTTTCTCGTTAACAAAAAACAAAAAAAGGAAAGAAAAAGAATTCATTTTCCTTCAGGACACATGACATTAAACTGAAACTGTCCATTGTCATATATGGCCAACGTATTTTGCAGAAACAGATTTAGGGTTTTCTTCCTTGGGAAGGTAATATTAAGAAGCTGTCTATGGGGAGATACTATAACATTCCTCTAAAACTTCGGTGTAGAGTAAAATGAAATTTACACAGGTATAAAACTTGGAAACAGTGAATTGAGAAATCAAACCCACATAGATTTCTCTGATTTTGAATTTTTTTTATTTCACAGCTGCACTATTATGAAATATTTCAAATATCTATAAAGTGGAAGTTCTTAAGATTCAAGCTTGAGTGTACCAAAGATATACTGGAGAAAAGAAATGAATGGTACATTTAATGACTACTTTTAAAAAGGGAGTTAGATTTTTTTTTTACTTTTATCTTGAAATAAGAAATAAATTTCTTATTTGAAATTAGGATGAAAGTTGTAATATTTTAGTTTTACATATGTGTATCCACAAGTTTGTGTACAGAAAAAATGTGTATAATGTATTTGTATATATAAATATTTGAAGTATATAATCATTTTTTTTTCTTAAGGCACAGTTACTTTAAAAATAAACTATTATAACCAAGTTTAAACATTTAATATTTCCCTGTTCCTAACATTTACTATAAATTATATTCAGACCATATGTAAAACACTGAATCAAAGCCATTTTGTTTCCTCTGTATCCAAAAACTGGTTTTTAGATGAATTTGTAGTTTACAGCCACAATATACAGTATTACTGTACACATTTCTTGGAAAATTATCCTATTATGTATTTTCATTAAAACATTTTCCTTGACATTTATTAAACATGTTTATTTGCTGTTAGCCAATATAAAAGATTCCATTTACTACATGTTTTCTCTTTCAGAAACTGATATTGAAGCTGCCTTTTGCTATTGGACTATTAGTAAAGTATGAAAATTAAGTTGAAATGAGTAACACCATATTTCTGTGATGTTAAATTATTAAAGGATTAAATTTTTCTCATTTGATATTTAAATGAATTATGTAAAATCCACTAGTTGTTCATTGACTAGATATCTACATGTGATTATCTGTTAGGTGGCTAATTAACATAGAAAGCAGAAATGAAGAAAAAATCTGCATCTGTTAGTTTTAGTTTACTGATTCATGCACTTTCTAAGACAACTTTTATCTTACACTAAATAATAATGGTTGACTGATAAACAGAATGGTTCTGTATCTAGTTGTGTCAAAATTGGTAAACAGGGTCAAGCTAAAGAATAAGGACCAAAGATGTGTGTTTATTTCAGCAGTTTTGAATACAAAGTACCAATATTTATAATTTTTTACAACACAACTTTGTCTTCAAAGTATATTTATATCAAGCATATATCAAGTATGAACAGTAAAATAAGACAAATGTCTCTATCTTATGCAGTTTTACATTATGCCCTTTACTAATCTAATAGATGTACTAGATGGTACCTTTAAAGATCCAGTTCAAATATTGAAGTAGAAATTGCAAGGCAGTTATTAATAACCATTGTCAAAACAAATTCCAGCAACTAAATGTACCCTTTTAAGAGAAGTGTTTGCTAATTCTGGAAATGCTTTAACTATCATGACAGTTACTTGTTTGCTATGAATACAACAAAGTCTATAAAAGGATAACATATATCATAAAATTTTCATGTTTTACAATATCAGCAGTTGTTCTCTTGGGGGATGACATTAATTTGAGCATATCTCTTATTTTCCGGTAACCTTTTTACATTACAGAAAAAAAAAAATCTGCGACTTAATTTTCTTCTTCTATCTGGAAACCATAGAAACCAATGTGAAATTATAGCTAAGATGTTCGTCACTAGGCTATCTCAAGCTGATCTCCATGGAAACATTTCACATTTCCTTGAAATGAAAGATCTTCCAATCAGACACGTAACTAAAACTGATGGGTGCCTGACAAATATAAAAATAACAAGATGGAGTATATGGGCATTTTATGGGATAATATATGCAAGCGTTCTAAAACTTTCATAAAGAAAATTTGAATGGTTGATATGATGCCAAATTCAGAAAGAAAGGAAAATACAGTTTTGAAAAATCATTCTTTTGCATATTCTTTATAGTTTTTTGTATGAATGACTATTTCTAAAATGGTATAGAGTTTGGATTCAGAAAGATCAGTGTTTAGAACCTAATCTGGCCCCATAACTCTCTGGCTCACATCTTCTGATTTTTTGTTGTAAAGCGGGAAGAAATAGTACCTAATCTACAAATGTATGAGAAGATTTAATGGATTAAGGTGGAGACTTAGTAATTGTAAATTTTTATCAAGTAAAGTCAGTAGATGATGTACTTTGTAATGAATGATTGTTAAGGACTAGTGCTTTTCTAAGTGTGATACTAATTGTGCATACTAAATTCTTCAATGGTAAAAGCTGACATTGTAACTATGGTTCAAAATTCAGCTGATATCCAGAAATTTCACTTTTAAAATAGATATTTTTTTCTGAAAGGCATGTTGGTGTACACTGCTGGTTCCAGCACTTGAGAGGGTGAAGCAGGAGTACTGTGACTTTAAGGTCAGCCTAAGCCACATGGTGAGTTCAAGGCCAGCTTGAATTACATAGAGAGACCCTATTTTAACTGCCCCACCTGCAAAAAAGAAGATTGTTTTGTGGAATTGGAGTCACATGGAGCAGGGAGAGTCTTCTACATGTACAATTTTACCTAATACACCATGATTTTAATATTGCATTACATAACAATTGAACATTCATTTTAATACAACTTTTTTTTCAAGTTTCAATTTTTTATTGTTTAAATTTAACAATGGTTATATTACATATTTTCATCATCAGATCAGTTTAGATTAATACATATATGTATATAAGATTGATCAAACAATTAAACATTAACCCTTCAAAACTAAATCAACATTACTTTTTTTTCTCTCTTTTGCCCTTTCTTTTCTTTGAAAGTTGACATATTGCATACTGTCTTCACAATCGTTCTACAGAGTACAGTGTGTGTGCATGACCCACCTCCGTATTGATGTTGCTTAGAAAAAAAAAAAGGAAAAGAATATACTTCTCTTTGGACTAAGAGGAAGCAGATACATACACAGTCAAATGTTCAGCAATTGCAGTGGGCCACCAGTGAAGCCTGTGATGTTGGAGGCTATTGAATCAAAGCCTCCTAAAGCTCATCTCACCAATCTAGCTCTGCGTTTCATGCATTGTAATTAAGCATTTTTTTTTTTTTCTTGCTGGGTGGTCAAGGGCAAGTCGAAGCAAGACCTGTATAACAAAA
>PVJA010031664.1:0-24739 GCA_004027025.1 Myocastor coypus
ATAATGCTTCTACCTTGGAGCCAGCTAAGCAAGGGCTGCAACCTCAGAAGCTATAAGCTAAAATACACCTCTACTCCTTTCATTTGTGGATATTAGTGGGGTTTTTCCCAGTAGTGACCAGCACAGACCTCTTTCTCTCAAGCACTCCTTCCTGGGTAAGAAAGGCCCTCCCAATAATCACCAGTCTAAGGGCAGTGAGAGTGCTGGTAATGCAGTCACTTTTGTTCTTGGCTCCATTCCTGCCCCTATACCAAGCAGGTAACTAACATCCACACTCCTTAGCCTCACATGAAATATTTGTTATAAGCAATGTGTCTGCTTTCCAGAATCCAAAGCACAGAAGAAAAAATAGTGCCTTGTCATGCTGCCACTGGGTACCAAGTCCTCACTTTACCTGGCTATGTCCTGTCACCTTCCTACTCAGCCCTGGCCTTGCTCCAAGGAAATGCAAGCCATCTGGCCAGGTAAGAGGCAGCTCCTGCCCAGCCCCACCCTGTGTCGTATTCCCCAGGCTACATTCCTTTGAGCCTCCTCCACAACCGGCCTTTATGGCACCAGACCAAGGACCTACCTAGCTCAACCCTGGCCCTGCCACAGTAAAGGTTGCTCCTCCCCACGTTCCCCATTCCTGCCTCCTACACTGGGGCCACACCAGGTCAAGGACTGCACTCTTGCAGGCAGATCTAGACCAGATTGGTCTCAGCACTCGGGAAACTATCTGTGCATCCAACACCTGGGACAGGCTTGGCCAAAGCCTGTACATTAGATCGGGGGGTGGGGGGCAGGAGGCTTCCCGGAGGCAAGAAACTGAATGTAGCAGTAAAAGCCTGTAATCCCAGGATTCTGGGAGGCTGAGGCATGAAGATCACAACTGCCATCCCAGTCTGAGCACTTTAGTGATTTAGCAAGAGTCAGTATCAAAATTTTTTAAAAGGTGGGTTTGCTGGCACATGACTGTAATCCTAGCACTCAGGAAGCTGAGAAAAGAGAATTGCTGTGAGTTTGAGGCCAGCCTGGACACATTGTGAGACTAAGACTGCCAGTCTGAACTACAGGAGACTCTCCTGTAAATATAAAAAGATTGTGGACAGAGTTCAGTGTGCACCTGTAGGTTCACCACACAGTACAAAAGAAAAAGGCCATGAGAAAATGCTCATAATAAAAAAAAGCAGGGAGCAGCCATAAAATAGCAAGCTGCTGCTGACCACGGAGATTCTCCTGAGAGGCCTGGAGAGGACAGAGGTGACTAACTCTTGGCATAAAACCAGAGATCGAGCCAAGTGTGGTGGTGCAGGTTTATAATCCCACAACTAGGGAAGTTGAGACAGGAAAATTGCCAAGATAATTTTAGGCCAACATGGCCTACAAAGTGAGTTTGGGGCCAACTTGAACTACATATCAGGACCCTGTCTTGAAAAAAAAGAAAAAGCTGAGATGGGGAGAACCCTCCTAGGGCCCAAGTCATGATCCAGGAAGACAAATCCATTCCTCTATTGGGGTGGGGGTCTCAGAATTCTTGTGGACTGAGGCAAGAAAATCTGAATTTCCACCCCTTTCTAGTGATGTAGTGACTTAGCAAGACCTGTCTGCAGAAGGGCACTGGCTGTGTTGAGGATGTGAAGACCCTGTATTCAATTCACAGTGTGGAGGGAAAAATCTCAAAGGAAAATACTATTATCATCTAATATGCACTCCAAAGTTTTAATTTTTCCTATTATCACCTGAAATGTCTTTTTCATTCTTTTCCCCCTTCTCCATTCTAGTCAAACTTGTCTTCTGTCACCCTTCTTAAATTTTTATTTTATTTTTTTTTGTTTCACTTTCATCTTTCAGTTTAACAGTGTTCTTGTTTCTGTGAAGTTCCTTCCTAGCTCCAGGTTCCAGGTTCAAGCTAAGCTGGATGCTCAGGGATGGGGGTCAGTAGATTTGTTTTCCAGGTTCTATGTGGAAAGGGACTGAGGCACAGATAGTAGGTGGCACTGAAAAGAATATCTGGGCTCTGCACCTGTCTTCATCAGTGCCTCCGGTGAGCAGCTTTGCACACCGCACATCCTGACGCAATGGCCGCTGTTCCAGGACCCCATGTAGGGCCTCTGGAGCCAATGCCATAAAGAGATATACTGGCCCTGCAAGTTGCCCAAGGTAGAAGTCAGTCATTAGCCTTATTTTCCTGCACAGAGCATTTTGGGATCTCATCAGGAAGCCAGGGTGCATAGGTATGGGATATCAGAGTGCAGTTGACTAAATTGTCACCAATATTCTACTTAGAAACTCAAGGCAGGGGAGGTTGGTGGACAAGAGGAGTCCAGAAAGGCTCTAGGAGGAACCAAGATGGAGGTGGTCCATGAAGAATGCCAAGGATGGACAGAGAGACAAGCACACACAAGCATCACTCCATCTTCCGTCTATACATGACGGAAGATGTATAGACTTGTGTATATACATTCCCTGTATCCTCTTGTCCCCCTGAAGGATACAGGGAATACAAATGCCCTGTGACACTCTGGGCACCATCCAACTGTGTTCTAGGTGTTTCGCACTTGTCCCACCAGCAGCTCTTCTGAGCTCACTGGGCATCCAAGACCCGTCAGTCACATGCAGTCCCCACCAGTGTGGGCAGCACCTGGAGAAACTCAGCATCTGGCTCCAAGGCCCTCCAAGGAGGGCAGTGGAATTATATACCCAGTCCCTGAGGCCTTGTCACCACAGCCAATCAGGAAAGATGAGTTGGAGACATAAAGGTCTTCCAGGGGAACACAGGTACATAAATGATGGGGTGCCCTCACACTGAGTCAAACATCACCGTGAGCAGTAACACGCCGGCCGACTGTCCAGCTATCTCCAAGGTGAACTGATAATCAGTGGGCCCAGCAGCATAGTAGCCCCCCAAGGCCTTGGTGGGAGGACAGGCTGCATAAGCATGGTTTTACTTGTTTGTTTTAGCACAAAAAAGCGTTTATTAAAAAGTTAATGGGGAAAAAAAGAAAAGAAATACTGCCTTGAAGGCCACACATTGGGAAAGTTCTGCTCATAGGATACCAAGAGATTTCAAGAGGATTCACAGAAGTGACTTGCTGAGCCACAGGGATATACTAGACTACATGCAGTAATACTCCAGGCTAGGCAGAGCCCCTGTGTTCCACCAGCACTGGACCAACAGACATCCCCATCTTCAAAGAACCAAGTGGACTTGCACAGTGAGCTGAGCAGGTAAAATCACACTGGATTTTTTTTTTTTTTTTTTTTTTTTGTCTTTTTGAGACAGGGTCTCGCTATGCAGTTCAGGCTGGTCCTGAGCTCACTTTTGTAGCCCAGGCTGGTCTCGAACTCACACCAATCCTCCTGCCTCAGCCTCCCGAGTGCTGGGATTACAGGCGTGCGCCACCACGCCCGGCTTACACTGGATTTAAGGCTCCTCAGAAGTGCTCCCAATTCTTGGACAACTTGTGGAAAGAGGAGCCTTCCATTAGTGAATGAGATTGAACTTTCAATCACTGCAGTGAGCCAGAAGATGAAGATTTAAGCTGTTATTTGTGAGCAAACCTGTCCTGAGATTTATACTATACAGCAGACACAGAATACTAATTCACAGAGTTTATTGCTGATTGGATCAAAAACTGAGAAGGCTGGTGACTTAGCCAAGCACAGGGACCGGTGTTTGATCCCCAGTACTTCAGGTTGTGCTGGAAGTGTTGAACCAGCCACTGAAACTAGGGGTGGTGGTGCACACCTGTAATCCCAGAACTGGGGAAGTTGAAACCAGGAAGATCACTACCAGTCTGAGCTGCACAGTGAGACCTTGTACCAAATACATTTTTAAAAAGATGTCAAAAACCCCTGACAAAGACAGGAACTCAGGGACACCTTTCGTTCAAATAAGTTAGATCTAACCTCCTGCCTGAACCTCCTAGTACAGCTCTATTTTAACCCAATTAATCCTTGCAAGAGAAGCACCATCCACGTACAGCCTTACCGTGTCTTTAGAACCCATTTTGGTTTTCATGCACTGTTGACTGGAAAAAAGCCTTGAGATAGGAGCAGTTAGGGGCTGAGGCCTGGAGTGTTTTCAGCTCTCCCCCGAAGTATTGTCTTTCTTTAAGAAGATCAGGGGTCTCACTAGAAAGCTGGTGGACAGCCATGAAAAAGGCTAGGACTCCCAAAAGAGCACATCAGCAACGCATCCGAGCCTGTGCTTTCACAAGGCTACTTTCTTGATCTTTGCCCACTGCTCATTTGTCTCACTTGAGATGACGGCAACAAACAGTTTAGTCACACCAATCCATCCATGAACCTTGCTTCCACAGTTCCTCTCAGAATGGCAAAAACAGATCTGGGTGTTTTTTTTTTCAATTGGTTTTACCCAAGGCATGATATACAAAAGGCAAAGACACCCCTGATTTAATGTGTATCCCAAATTATGCTCTCTCTTGTCATCTAACCAAACGCACCAAAAAGATTAGCATGAGTACACCAGATATCATATAGTTCTAATTCCTAAAAATTAAGCAATCAATGACTATTTCTTTAATGAAATGGATCAAAGTTTCTGTCACACATAGTATTGAACCCATGAAACTCCGGTTAATCTTGTCCCCATAGAGAAAATTAATTCTAATAAAACTATTTTGTTCCCTATTGTCCCTGCAGTGAATATCAGGGCAGCTCTTCTTCCAGGAGTTGACTTCTCACACATTGACTCCAAGTGGGGCAAAGGGAGGGGGCTCACTGACGTCTGGCTCTACCAGCATCAAAGTGTTGCTGGCATATCTTTCAGCTCTGGAGCGTTTCCAATGATACAGGTTCAACTTCTTTAGCAACAAACAAATACGTTGGAAATTAGACACAGAAACAAGAACCCACATATAAAACTTAAAACCCCAAAAGAACTAAACATGAACACTGCAGTAGTTTCCACATTCATAATAGCATTGTTAAGAAAAGTGATGTTCCTAAAATTCAGTATAGCCTACAACTATAGAATTAGATGGCTGTTGTCAAACAGATGACACACATTAGAAAAGAGAGAAAGCAAAAAGGGCTGAAAAGAAAGACTTCATGACTTCAACTTCTCCAGGGAATTCACTAGTCAGTAACAGTCACCAAGAATCCACCACCTGCAAAATTTACAAATAATTAGGGGAAGTCCTTGGGTTAAAGGCTGTAATATTCAGAGACCCTCTTTGTTGAAGTAAGCAAATATAATAGTATAAACATGTACATAGTTGTATGTATGTATGACCATGTTATGGTTTGTATCTAGTTGTGCCCTCAAAGCCTCATGTAAATCATGGAGCTGTCAAGCACACGGCTTGAGGGGCGGGGCCAGAGGACCAGGGCGGGGCTCAAGGGGCAGGGCCAGCGAGGGGAGGAACCATTAAACGGACAGCATGCACCTCGCCCTTAGTGATTAATTTGGATAATGGAGGAACGAATGACTTAATTTTTTCAACGATATTTTTAATTTCAAATTCTCTGTGAAATAAATAAATTGATTTTTTATGAGGAGGGCTTAGACCAGTTCTTTGGAGTGCTTCCATTCTCACTTACCTTCCTGAAATTAGTGAGTGGGCCCAGGGTCAGCATCTCCACTATCAACTGCTGAATGGACCTTCTTGAACTTGTAACCGGCCCTAAACCATGGAAAATTTATCACTCTACACCACATGCAGATCCAACACACTGGACTAGAACATGAAACACACCTCTGTTGTTGGGATTCCAAACCTTTTTTTTTTTTCTTGTCCTTTCTTGTCTTCCTGCTGCTAAGGTTGCTGTTTCTTCAGGCTTTCCCGCACAGCTTGAATCCAGCTCTTCCACAAAGTGGCCTTGACTCTCTTTGTATGTTCCTCCTGGTAGTCATTTCTCAATGCTGCACCTATCATACACTGGGGTCTGTCTACATCTTCCTAGATGGTACTGAACTCTAAGTATATCCAAACCTGAGCTTTTTCTACACATCCTTGGGTAGGTCTTTTACCAGTCCCTGAAGACATCATGGCTTGAATGCATTCTGTATCATTTCACCCAATAGGGCTCCTGCTGAAGCCTAGTTATACCATGCCCTCAGCCCTCTCTATATCTTTTGCCAGGTTGTGAGTAACACTGAAAGCTGGGGGTGCCGTACCCTGGGCTCCCTCTTCACCTTCTTCTTGCATGTACTTTCTGCTGTCCCCCAGGCAAGCTATACCCTCAGGTCTCCCTTGATCTTCTCCTTAGCTATGCTGTCAATTTTCCCCAAGGAAAGGCAATCTTTGGGGCACAGTGGAACTTCTTCCTGGTCTTGGTTCCCTCTGTCCTCCAGGGCTGTCATTTCTAGGGTCATCTCTGGATCTTCCTCTTGTCTACTTCCCTGAGGCCTCTGAAGATCTCCTTTCTGGTTGAGGCTTCTGATGCCTCCTGGGAGAACTGATCCTTGTAGCATCACAGGGTCTCTCACCCCGTCATAGCAACTCTGAGTTGACATCCCCTCCTGTAACCCCCCTGAAGCAGATAGGCCCAGTGGATAGATGCTTACAGGAGACATCTGAAATGGGACACCAACCTCTGTTTTTGTGACTATTCTCTGAACATGGCAAGGAAGGTAAACTCATTGGGAATGGTACATGCAATAGGAAGAACTGAGGTACTAAGGCTGGAAGAAGCGACAGCATAGTTGGGCTCCATAAATTTGGCAGGTACACAGCATTTGTTTGGGTTGGTACTAGAGTTTCAGAAAACAAGTTGCCATACTCTCCCATGCATCACTTTGTTGCTCCAAATTTATGGGCCATGCTGCAGGCCTGAATTTCTCAGCTTGTGTCCAAGTTACTATACCTTGTACTAGTGGGACAACATGTACAAACTATTCATACTTGAGCAGCTTCTCTCAGAATAGATCACACTCACTTTGTGGCCGCTGCAGGGCAGATCTTGCAAAGCACAGCTGTGCAGGAGCCTGGTCTCGCTGCTGGTGCAGCTGCTGCATCTCTGATGCCAAAGCCCAACAAAGTGCTTCTTTGTTTCCCAACTGTTCCTTCAGCTGCCTGACATGACACGAGTTTTGTTCCCGCTGTCTGGCAACCACCTGCACTGACAAGGCTAGAGCACGCCACACACATGCCTTGTTGTGGTTACAAAGCATGGGCTGGTCACCTAAGATGTTATGAAGGCCATCTTCTATCTCATTCCAAGATCTTAAGCAGAAGACTGAGTAGAATTCTTGGTCCCCACTATTGACTAAAATTTCATCATTGATAAATCGAATCACTTCAGTGTAGCAAAAGCCTTCGGCGGAGTCCCCCAATCCAATGGCCATGGTTGCTGGAACTCCAATAGCAAGCTGTTTTCCTGCCCCTTCCCACTAAGTTCT
The DNA here is from genome assembly GCA_004027025.1 of Myocastor coypus. Taxonomy (NCBI): domain Eukaryota; kingdom Metazoa; phylum Chordata; class Mammalia; order Rodentia; family Myocastoridae; genus Myocastor; species Myocastor coypus. The sequence continues at coordinate 7,349 of PVJA010031664.1, forward strand.
ATTTTACTCCTTGGCTACTCCTGGCCTTTGGTGAGGTCTCTCACCTCCTCTAACCTTCATTCTTACCAACAAACTTGATCCTCTCACCACAACAACCTCTCTCTGGCAGTGCCATGTCACAGAGAAATGCTCTACCGCATGGTGTCATCCCATGTGACAGAGAGACACTCTACAGTATGGCATCATGCTTTTGTGCCATCATGCCACAAGGACTACTAGGACCAGATTCATCATAGCTCCACTTGCAGGATAAAAGGTAATGTGACAAGAGTGCATATTGCCAGTGAACCAATAGAAACTTTGATTTCTAAGACCTTGGGAAGGATAATACCCAACATGGTAGAATGGGTCCCTAGTCAAGGGGCTGCAGTTTGATAGATGAGTACATAAAGGTGGGTTTTATCTCAGCTTCATCTCAAATACATTCAGTTACTACTTCAAATTTCCATGTGATCAGGTATGCTTTCTGAATATTTCCCTCCTCATCCTGAATAGATTCATTTAGAATCACTGTCACATCATATAGTCTAATAGATACATAAGAAGTGTTTTATAAAATGTGATAGCTTCTCATGAGTAGAAAGCCTAAACAAGCTAGAAATAGGAAAGGACCTTCTTAGCCTTATAAAGAGCATGTATGAAATAGCCACAGCTGACACTGAAACTCACCCACTCCAAGATTAGGAACAGATGAGAGTGATACTTTTGCTATTATTATCCAACATTGGCCTGACACTCTTAGCCAGGAATGCAAATTGAAAATGAATGAGTAAAACTAATCTATTTCTATTTGATGAGGACAGGATTCTATAGTAGAAGACCTCAAAGAACCCATTACTGAGGATAATAAGCAAATTCACCAAAGTGGCCATAAACAAAAATCAGTGATAGTTTTGTACACTAACAGTGAACAACTGCATTTCCAGAACATGAGGAAAATTATTCCATTTATAATAGCATCAAAAAGAAAATACTTAGAAACCGATTTAACCAGAGTCAAAAGATGTACACAACGAAAGCTGTAAAACATTGCAAGTACTTGGCACCTAAAAAATGGAAAGACATGCAATGTTTATGTATTAGAAAATTGCACATTTTAAAAAATAGCTGTAAGCCTCAGTGTTCTGCAGATTCAAAGTAATCTCTATCAGAATGCTAATTGTCTTTTTTGTAGAACTGCAAAAGCTGATCTTAAAATTAATGTGGGACTGACTATAAGTGTACCCTAAATAGCCAAAACAGTCTACCTCTTCCAAGAACCTTTTCTTGACCACTGTACCAATACTATAGTTAGTTTTGTTATTCTTCTTTCTCACTGTCTGTGATCCTAGCAACTAACCTGGTTTCCATGACATGTAGTGCTCACAATGCTAAAGGTAACAGTAGTATAATTAATGACATACGAAAAGGAAAGAGCAGTAAAGAGAATCCCATGATTTTTATAATCCTCATGAAAATTCAGACTTAAAAGTGTATATATCTCCATGTCATGCTTCTAATCCAAGAAAAGATACACATACTCCTAAAAATATTTCACAACATCTGAAACTGATGCATCTTTTGGAAAAGTGCTTTCATATACTGTTAAACTTTATAACAACTTCAAACTATTTTCAAATTAATGTAACAACACTTCATAAATGTCAAGGTGTTTTAAAGTTATTAAGTTTAAAATACTTTGGCCTTTAAGACCATTATGGAATCAATTGCTACAGTATTGAAACAGGGAGGTGATATATAATGGCCTATGAAGTGGTATTTAAAAGGTAACTTGACTGAGTTATCCTTCTTGATGAAACAATGATAATATCACAAATACCACTACACTTTATTTTGCAGGTGAGCAAGTTTGCAAAGTATGAATGTATGTTTACAGGAGAGTAGAACAACTCAATTGCATAAATTAATCAATCTGAGAAACCACATTAAAAACATTGCTAAATTTTACATGATTTTCAGTAAGTTCATATACTTTCAGTTTTAGTATAACCTCTGTCACAAAACTTTCATAACAACTTTAAACGATAATAATTGGTGATAAAAAAAAGGAAAATGACATTTTAAAGTTCATCATATTAGTATGTATCGATACTCATGCAGATTTAATCTCCCAGGAACCCAATGTGGTAAACAAAATGAAGAAAAAGCATGTATAGTAAATATAAGCTGAGCATATGCTGAGTACTGAGAAACAGCTTTCATACTGCTTAAGAAAATTTATACGTTTACTTATATGCTGCCTTTCCTTCAGCTTTGTGCTCATAGTGATCTAGTAAATGCAACTGCCCAAAAGATTCACCATGAAAGGTGCTACCTTGGTGGTTTTTCTCAGAAATACCAAAGTGATGTTCCTTGTTTAATTTCATACGTGAGCAAAAGCTCATAGTCAATAACACAAATATGAGCATAGCTGAACACAGTGTCACACTGTATAACATATATACATGTTATTGTACATATGGTAAAATTAGTCATCACGGGTAAGTAGATTTAAATTCACTTTATGAAGACTTATTTTTTATTTTCTTTCCCCTTGCTTTTTTCTCTAATATCTAAAAATAGCATCATTTTGGAACATTTTCTCCAAAACCATTCACAAATTTAAGTCTTCTCACTTTAACCCTGGTAATAAATATAATTATGTGCACAACTTCTTATGTCTGCTCACATTTCAAGATGCTCTGGTGAACTCAAGAAACCAGAGATTCCCAGACATTAAGCACTAGCCTACTAATTAGCTGGTAAGTCATGCTTGAGTCACCACACTTGGCAGGGAAGGATGGAACAGATGATTCACTACACAAATATGGTAGTTTGAAACAAAGTAGAATGGACTTTGACTGGGCCTGCTGTGCTGGCCCTATCTGCGGGGCATGCTGACAGTAATGTAGACTGAATCTGGTGGTTCACACCTGTAAACCCAGCTCTTGGAAGGCTGTAAACAGATGGATCGCTATGAGTCCCATCTAGCAGTGAGACTCTGAACACCCTGTATATCCTTCCCTAAAAGAGGAGAGAGAGAGAGAGAGAGAGAGAGAGAGACAGAGACAGAGACAGAGACAGAGAGACAGAGAGAGAGAATGGACTCTGAATTTTCAAAACTGAGAGGCCTAAACATTGGCGCAGAAGGTAGAAGGCTATAGCAAAAAGAAGCAACTGGGAGACAGGTTTATAAGTAATTATCTCAGGAAAAGCATGTACAGAATAAGTTATACAGAATGACTAGGGACTCTGCTCTTAAGAAAAATCAATGAGGTAGAATTAGAGGAAATTGACAGGCCCCAGCTTTTCATAGAAACAACCTATCAATAATTTAACATCTAAAATAAATTTACACCACTAACATAAGAGCATTTATATCAGAGTGTAAAATTAATGCTAGTGTAGTTTTGACCTAATGGTAAGAAACCCTTAAGAACACTAATGGTAAGAAACCCTTAAGAACACTTAAGGGTAAGAAACCCTTAAGAACACTAAGAAAGGCTAAGGGATGTAACTCAGCAGCATAAATACTTTCCTGGTAAGCACAAGGTCTCAACTTCAATCCCTGGTACTGCAACTCCAGGCACGTACAGGTCAATAGGCTATATCTGATGACAGAATAAACAAAATGTGTCTAATTTTCACTGGTGAATGTAGTACACACACACCACAGCCTCATTTTGAAATGTCACTTAAACTATCATTTTCTTTTTCCCATCACTTGCTTGAACCATGAACAGTAAAGTGCTGGTTGTTACTATAAAGCGATAGGCAACAAAGAGAAAAAGCAGGACTTAACTCACATTTTCCTAACCAGAGTACAGATCTGTAAAGTGAATGACTTTCTTTCCAGATTTGGCTCAAGCATTTAAAGAAAGAGGACAATGGCTTTTTTTGCCAATTCTGACAGTATCTATGTTCTATAACCTGCTGCTTTTCAAAGGTGGTTGTGGCTAGAAAGATAGTGGACTATTCGAACTGCTATGTCTTTCACTGGAAATCTGGAGTTGACTCATACTTAGAAGAAGCCAAATCAGTAAATTCTTTGTGCCAGATAAGTATAGTCATTACTCTCCATCCAAATAAACATGAACTCATACAAATACATCTACCCATACATTAGTACGTACAGACGCCGCCCTCCACAGTGCACCATAATAAAAAGACAACTTCCACACTGCTCTCCCTCTGCCCATGGGCACACTCAGAGCCCTGTTCACTCATCAGAGTTGCTTCTACTCTGAAGTGCCAGATGTTATCTCTCTCTGGAATGTATCTTTTCTCATCTGCCCTTACTGACCCACAGCAGCAAAAATGTTGATACTTTACTGCTTGTCATAACAACAGTTAGAATGTAGAAAGAGTGGTTACCAAGGGAAAAACCATGTAAATTATTTCACTTGATGCTCTAAGTCAATGAATCCCAGGTAAAATTATTATTTCAACTTATAGGTGGGGACATTAGGACTCATGAAGGACAAGTATCTTGCTCAGTATAACATGACTAACAAATGGTAAACTTTCTATTTTTGTAAATCCTTTATCATATTTGCATTAGGTCTTTATTTTTAAAGAAATATGCTAGCACTAGTGGCACAACTAAAGCTCTATTCTGCTATTTCTCCCATCTTTCTTTCTCCTCTGTTTCTAACAGCAACAAAAGATTGTCATATATCTTCCTTGTTTTTATAGATATGTATCTAGAAACACTTATGCAGTATTACCTCTGTGATAAAGCAATATAAACTAGTTTCAGATTTGCATGTTTCACTTTGCATGACATTTTCTAGATTGTTTTATATTGTTGCCTGAAGATTAGCTCACTCATTTTAATTGATATTTAAAAGTTCACACTTTTTATGTACGTTTAGGTTATTTCCAATATTTTCACCATTTGCAACTGTTGCAATTAACAATATTGTGTATGACTCATGATTACATCTATTTAAAAGTGGAAAATCCTCGTGTGTGCATCTCTACTTTTCTTAGCTACTGATAAATTTTCCCTAGAATGGTCTTAAGAGGGTTACACTATAGTTCAGATGCAAATACACCACTTATATATTGTAGGAAATTACTGAATAAGTTCATCTGTAATATGATAGCATAGTTCAGACAACTGATGCTTAAGAGAAATTATGTAAGGTAATGTTTCTGAAGCCCAAACATTCAGGAAATGGGCCTGAAGAACATGGATTTTAAAGCCAAGCTCCAGACCTACTGAATCAGATTCACTAAGGATGAAAACACGGGTTGCTCACTTGGTATTCTGAAGCAATTGATCTGTGAACTAGAGCTGGTGGACCACTGGTGTCATAGTTACTTTCCCCAAATTAAGGAAAGAAGCATTTATTTAGCTTAAAGTTTGTGAAGGCTTCAGTCCTTAATCAGCTTGTTCCAAGACATGGCGTCGTGGCATAAGGACAACAGTTCAAGGTGGCAGAAGACAACAAGAGCACAAAGGGGGGGGGGGGGGGGAAACAGGCCTCTTTCCCTTCCCTCCATTGTAAGCAGGCTACCCCAGCCAACAGAGTGAGTGTGGCACTCACACAAAACCTATGCACTTCTCTTACACAGGATGAGAATGTTTAAAAAGTACAGGCACTGCTTGCCTACCAAGCCTTCTGAAATTGAGGAAGAAGTCTGCTTAACCACCTAACTCTTGCATACTTCATGCATGTAAAACAAGTGCCATGTGGAGGATTTAAGGTCTGCTGCCAGCTGAAGCAGTGGCCAGGTTTCCCTCTCTCTTGGTTGTAGGGCTCAAGTGCCTGGGTCACTGTGCCCTCTGAATCCAGTTCTGAGGAACGAATTTTCTATGTTGCCACTATTCTGGAACATGCTGTTCTGTGGCGTCTCCTTAAAGCAGTCTTTCAATTTTGCAGTTTTGCAGCTTCAAAGGGTAAAGATCTGCTGTTTCTTATGATGGATTCGGGCCACCTTTCATAGTTTCCCATTCTTTCTCAGCAATGGAGATCTCCTCAGCTCTATCTTTGTAGTCCACAGCTTCACTGGAGCATCTTTCTGACCAAGCCTACATTTTATTTATTTATTTATTTATTTATTTATTTATTTATTTATTTTTGTCTTTTTGAGGCAGAGTCTGGCTATGCAGCTCAGGCTGGCCTTGAGCTCCCTTTTGTAGCCCAGGCTGGTCTCAAACTCGCACCAATCCCCCTGTCTCAGCCTCCCAAGCATTGGGATTACAGGCATGTGCCACCAGGCCCAGCTCAAGCCTACACTTTAAATCATCCTTCTGTGATTTTTGCTCTTGATTTTCAATATATTGAGGGTCAAAAACCCCCAACAGTAGCTATGCCACAGCCTCAATATTAGACTGCCTTGAAATGTCTTCTGTCAGATTAATTAGTTCACCCTTAAGCTCAGTCTTGGGCAAAGTCTCTGGACACAAGTTAAATGCAGATAGACCTCTGTCAAGCCACAACAATCATTGTTTGGAGCCCAGCACCCAATGAAGTCCTTCCCAGACAAACCTTCTGAGCCGGATCTTTTATCAGCAGGGTTTCTATCAGCCTTCTGGTCCTCTGAGCTTTAACCAGAATCACTCATACAGAACAACCTAAGATATTCTAGCACTATGCTTTCAGGTAACATCTCTGAACCTTTCCAAACTCTTCCCACAAGCAACTCCAAAAGACTCTTGAGTCATATAGTGAGGCATAATCACAACAGCAACCCCATTTCTCTGGTTCAAAATTCTGCCTCATTTAATTTTCATTTTTACTGAGACAAAATACCAAATACCTCAAATTAAGGAAGGAAAAATTTGTTTAGTTCACAGTTCATGAAGGTTTCAGTCCATAATCATCCAGCTCCATGGCAGGGTGGTATGGCAAGGGACAACAGTTCAAGGTGGCAGAAGACAGCAAAAGCAATAAGAGCAAAATGGGAGGAAGATCAAGCTTGTTTCCCCCCTTTATATTGTAAGCAGTCTATGACCCCCAAGCTCAGGGTGGGTGTAGGACTCAGCGTCCATACCCTCTTGTACAAGTTGAGGATGTTTACATGTAAGCACCCTGGCTCCCTGCTTAGTTGTTTAGTTAAACTTTTAAACTTCTCAAGTTGACATAATATTGTGACATATACTATGGCAGATCATTTGTCATGTTCAGCTATATATTATGCTATTAAAAAGCAACATATATAGCTGTACTAGCTGATCTCCTTTACACACTATCATAAGACATGTGCTTGTCTTTTATGAATGTCATAGAAATATCCATATTTGATTTGGGAGCAGAAGAGCTGAAATTATATAGATCTGTTTCATTCCGTGGCATTGAACTAAGGAAATAGTTTTAACTACCTAAATTCATCAACAGCAGATAGACAAGAGGAAACTTTATGCTTTTAATATTAAAAAGAGGGAAGCTAACCATGGCAGCACACACCTGTAAGCCTACCACTTAGAACAGTGGTTCTCGACCTTTCTAATGTTGTGACCCCGCAATACAGTTCCTCATGTTGCAGTGACCCCCAAACCAAAAAATAATTTTGGTGGCTACTTCAAATGACTAATTCCAATAAATAACATTTCACCATGGCATAGCATGGGTTTAAATATGTAGTTTTGGATGGCTTTAGGCGACCCCTGTGCTTTGGTTGTTCGATCCCCTCCGGGGTCGCTACCCACAGGTTGAGAACCGCTGACTTAGAAGGTTGAGGCAAGAGGATGCTGAAAGTTCAAGGCTGTATAATGAGTTCCAAGACAGCCTGAGCTACATAACAAGACCCTATGCCAAAGATGACCAAATAAGTAAGTAAAAAAATATAAATGAAAGAGAGAAGTAGTTGCAAAGCTTGTGGTGGATTCAAGTTCTCCTCCATTCCAAGAAGTAATAGTGAGAGTTAGAAGAGTTGACAAAAGACTGATAATTTTCACAATTTTCCTTCAATTTGTAGAGGTATGGCTTATAACCAGAAGAATAAAATGTGCTAATTATTTGAATGAGTTTCGATAACATTCTCAGAATTTTTCAAATTCATTTAACTATTCTAATATATTCATTTTTACAGTACAATAATTTTATTATCTTATGTCTGAAGTATATGTAATCATATCTGATGTTTCATTTCAAATATTGATTATGTAGGTCTTTTTTATTTTTTAACTTGCATTGTTACTACATGTTGCTAGTGCACAGGGTTTATGTTCATCATGTGGAGTTGGTACATATACATAACATCTTAATTCGTCATCCCCTCCCCCTCCACCACCTCTCCACTCACTCTACCTCTTGGCACTTTCCATTTCTGAAAGATCTACCTACCACCCTATGTCTTGTTATCTATTATTGTGCGCTTTTTATTTACATTTCATATTTCTCATATAAGAGAAACTATGATATGAAAGCTTGGATGTCATATTTTTCACTTAGCATTATGGCGTCAAGATTTACCTATTTTCATACAAATGCTTTGATTTTACCCCTTTTCATAGCAGAGTAGTACTCTATTGTGTATAAATATATTTTTGTTATCCATTCATGTCAGTGGACTTACAGGCTGCATCAAAAGTTGTCCTCCATAAGCATGAGTACACGTATGTCATTGTAATACAATGTCTTGAACTCTTTCAAGAAGATACCTATAAGAAGAATAAATAGGTTGAATAGAACTTCTAGTATTAGGTTTAGAGGAATCTCTAAGTTATTTCTGTTGTGTTTTTACAAGTTTACATTCCCAGCAAAATGTGGTAGTGTTTCTTTTTCCCCATTGCCTAGGCAGCATTTGCTATTATTTAATTTCTTATGATAATCATTCTTTCTGGAGCAACATGGAGCTTCAGTCTATTTTTCTTTTGCATTTTTCTCATGGTTAGAGATGCTGAACATTCCTTTATGCATTTACTGGCCGTTTGAACTTCTGCTGCTCAGAAGTGTCTATCCATTCTTCTGTATCAATGCACCATGGATCAGTTTTATTGGAGTTTGGAGGTTGGCATTATTTTAATGCCTTGTCCTTTTACATGATGTGTGTGTGTGTGTGTGTGTGTGTGTGTGTGTGTGTGTGCATGTACATACATGCACTCAGGTTTGCAGGTTTATTTTTATGATGTTGGAAAGACTATGTTGCTAGTATAGAGATGCCTTGAGAGACTCATTTTCAAGTTTTCATTCTGTGCATGGTTAACTATACACCTGTCCCAAGACTTAACTGCCTTTTAAATTAGGAGAAGATGGTAATATCATTGGCCCAGCATCCACTTATCCAAGAATGGACCGCAGCATTGTTATCGACACAATATGTTCAAGATAGTGGCTTGCAAATAAAATGAATTAATAGCAGCAACAGTGACAGCCTGAAATAACAACTAAATCTGCATCAATTTTAGAGTCAATGACAAACTGGCCATGGATGTTCCATAAGAACCAATAATGTATATCCTTAACCATAGAAAACAGATCTCTATAGTATAAATACAAAAACAAGCCAAATATTGACTTTCATTAGATCTTTCCTAAACACAACAACTTTACCTCACTGGTAATATAAAAGCATTCAATGGTAATAGCATAGAGGTAATTAAATATCTAAATATTAATAAAGATTAATGGCTATACTAGTAAAGATACAGAAAGTGAGAACCAGCATCCAAAAGAAGTAAAACTGGAAAAATAAAGAAGAAAGTCAACATTAGCACAAATGATAATTCATGCAGAAGTCATACACTGACTGTACTGATGGGATGAGATAAGTAATTTAACTATGTTCTTTACAGAATTCCATAACCTCTGTCTAATAATGACAGTCACATAGAACATATCCCATTTGATAAAAAGGCTACAAAATATATGACCATCCAAAATTAGCAAATTCAATTGGGCATAGTGCTCACATATGCAATCCTAACATTTGAGATACTGAGGCAGGACAATCGCCATGAATAAAAAGCCATCCTGAAATGCATAGCGAGACTCTGTCTCAAAAAATTCAGTGAAACCATAAAAAAAAAGGAAAGACAGAAAATGTGACAAATTGGAGAAGACAATGAAAACATAACAACTAAATGCAGTGTGGTATTCTGGATTGGCTACTGGAAAACAAAAAGGGGCACTACTAAAACAACTGGGAAAAAACGAACAAAATCAGTACTTTAGTTAAAAGCAATAAGCAAATTCTAAATAATTAGTTTTTATAAGTATGCTATGGGTACTTAACATTGAGTTTTACTTATGGTAGTTATAAACTGTAAATAAGTTAAATGTTCATCAATGGTAGAATAGATAAAAGGTAATACATTCAAACAATAAAAAAGAGTAGCATTAGTAAAAATGAACCAGCTACTGCCACACATAAAAATATCACTGAATGTTGTATACATAATGCTGAGTGAAACATCTAGACACAAGAGTACTTTCTGTATGATTCCATTTCTATAATAATAAAGAACATGTAAAACATAATAGGAAGTTGAAATGGATTTTTTAAATTGGTCACAACCTTTCTTGCAGCTCTTACCATCAAGCAGATAGAACTTATTCTCCACCCCTAAAATCTGAGATGGCCCTGTAACTTGGTTTGACAAATAGAATGCAGCAAAAAGTAATATTCATCTTCTAAGCACTCTATCACTGCCACTCTTAATGTGTGAAATTTCTATGTAAAGCATTCCAGACTACCCTCTAAGAAAGATCAACATGGGCAGAAGGTACACTACACGATATCCAGCTCCAACCACCAGACACAGACATAGAACAGCCAGACCAAGTTAAGCTGCCAAATGACTGCAATCACATGAGTGACTCCACATATTGCCAGCATAATTGCCCAGCTGAGCGCAGCCTGAACTTCAGACCCCACGAAATTATAAGCAACTGTTATTTTGAACTACCAAATGTTGGAAGGCTCTGATAGTAATAGATACTCAATACAATGATAGAAGACTAATAGTTTCCCCCTATGGTATAGATATTCACTGAAAAGGAATGTATAAAATTCTTCTGAAGTGCTGGTTATATACTTTATAACTTAATCTCAGTTGTGTTTATTCAAGTGTATATTTACAAACTAAACAGGCTTATATTTATGTAAAAATTCAACAATCCATACACTTAAAATGTAGACATGTTTTATATATTACAGTCCAACAGTATGTTTTGAAGTCATTGTCCAGTTTCTTTTGGTTCTTCTTGAGTGTGGAAGACAAAATAATAGCCCCGAATGATGTCCAATTATTTGGAATTTATAACTATGTTAGGATACATGATGGGGAAAACTAATATTGCACATGAAATTAAGGTTGGGAATCCATAGATAGGAAAACAGCTTGGATTATCCAGGACGACTCAATGTCTTTAAAAGTACAAGCAGAAAGCAGAAGAGCATAGTCAAAAAGACATATGACAACAATCCAAGAAATGCAACATTACTGGTCCTGAATGAAGGAGACCACAAGCTGAGTTATGCACATGCTAAAAAACACAAAAAATGTATTACCATCTAGAGTTACCCCTGTCAATAACTTGATTTTGGCTAATGAGACGCATTTTGATTACAAAATTATGAGATAATAAAATTATGTTCTTTTATATTATTAAGCTTGTTTTATGTTATTAAGCAGATTGTTACAGTAGCAATGGAAAAAAATATTGTGTCACTGTGCAAGCAAACTGACCTCAATGCACCTATCTTACTGCAATTTAGTGGCCAGCAATTTCCATTCACAACCAATTACTTCTCAAAGATTTCAAGCAGCCAGAGATGAGCCAGGGCCTGAACTGTTCTTTTTTGCATAGCTTCCAAAACCGAAGTTGACACGCTTTAAGAGGGTAAATTTGTGCAGTCTCACCTTTGTCTTCATGCACTACTATTATTATCTTGAATACTTCATAATCTTACATAAATGACAACATTTTCTTTTTGTACAGGATATAAATTGTATGGTCGGTCCTACCATCAACCCCTTCCTCAGCACCAGGGCTAGCCCAGTAGACAAATGTCTCCTTAAATTTTGTTAACATTATTTTATAGGCCTTAATGTCCTTTCCTGGCATGAGACCTACAAAGAGTGAATTCTCTACCTGACCAATCTCCTAAACTCCAAATTTCAAAACAAAGGAGTTGCAGTTCCTTCCATGGACTTCTTATAGGATGACCCTATTCTCTCTACAGACCCCTGAAGACCTGACTGATGAACATCTGCACACTTAAGATGATCTCTCAAAAAACCACTCCCAAATGCTCCCCTGATTGTATGAGTAGAGAGTAACTTGAGCATCCATTCTGCAGAGGATAAAAGTAAATATGACTTGTTACACCCACCCACTGCATGTAAAATTATAAATATTAACAAGTATTATCAGAAAATTGAGCTATGTGATCAAGGAACTTTTTCAAACTGAAATTTTAAAATAATATCTATTTTCTCGAATACTGTTCAATTTAATGTTTTAAGGACACATGACCCTCCAGTGTAGGGTGGAGAAAGAACTCTATATACATATTTATAAAGCTGGCATGGTGGCACTCTGGGAGGCTGAAGCAGGATCAGTTTGATCCCAGCCTAAAAATTTAGCAAGACCATGTCTCAAAGTAAAATACAAAAGAGCATAGCTCAGCAGAGTATAGCTCCTGCTTAGGCAGACACAGGGACAGTGGTTTGATCCCTGGTATGTCATGCTGGCCCTGCTCCTGGGACAAGTTGAGACATCGACTGAAACTAGGCGTGGTAGAGCGTGCTGGTAACTCCAGCTCTTGAGACGCAGAAACCAAGAGGATTACTATGATTCCAATCTGTGCATTGAGACCCTGTAGAGGCTATGCTGAACACATTAAAAAAAGGAATACAAAACAGCTGGATCTGTAACTCAGTGTAAAGGTCCTGAGTTCAGTCTCTAATACTAATTTTTTAAAAAGATTGGAAAGGTACCTCCTTTTCTCCTAGGGTTCTCACAGGGTTAATTCTCTATGGAAAATGGTATGAAGAATGATTTACTAGCCAAAGTCCTTACCAAGTTAACTGATTCATTACTTTATCTCCTTTTCAATTGACATTCACAATGATGAGGTCCAGAACACATAAAAGTAAGATTTTCTTTGTCTGATTCCTCCTTACTCTGCCCCTCTGCTCACATATGTAGTCTAGGTAGGACAGCAGTCTAGGCTGTATACTCTAAATGATGCCTATTGGGTGGGATGTGAGAATGGTAATAGCTAACATTTTCGAGCACTCTGATAACAAATACTATGCACTTGTCATATATAATCTTACAGAAAGTCATGGCCCGGGGCTGGAGAGATAGCTCCGTGGCATAAGTGCCTGCCTGGCAAGTGCAAGGTCGTGAGTTTGAACCCCAGTCCCACCAAAAAAAAAAAAAAAAAAAAAAAAAAAAAAAAAAAAAAAAAAAAAAAAAGAAAGTCATGGCCTATTTTTCTGAAGGTATGTTGAAGAATCAAGCCCAGGGGTTTGTACATACAAGGCAAGAGTTTAAGCACTGAGTCACATTCCTACCCAAACTAGCCTATTTTAACATATCTTCCACATTTGTAATTAAAGGAAACTCAATTTATGGGTGGTAAATCTCAGTGGACAGAGTTGAGGGGAAACCCAGAATTTTTTAATAAGGAGCATTCCCAGGGCACATCTATACCCAATGGATTATGAAATTCATTTTCTGTATATGAAGTAAACAAGTTTTTTTTTTCTAAATCAATTACAAACTACTGTCAGCTTAATTGTAAACCTATTGAGGATAAGTTGAAACATCTGGCACTTCTACCACTCAAACACACATCAATGTCACTGATGATACTACTGTTCAAGATGACTAAGATTTTCTCTGGAAGCTTGGAACTGATTACTCAAGAGAACTTGAAAGCAAATACCAGGGGAATATGTATTCCATCTCTGAAGTTATTCTCAGGTCATAAAATATTTTTGTGAGCACATGTAAGGGACATTGAAATAATGAAATATTGAACATGAAAATGAGAACTCATTTTTCTCTTCCATATAACAAATAATAAAGCCAATGTGATTGCTATTGCTCTCAAAACAAATGGGTTTGGAATCCAAATTTCTTTGGGGTTTTTCAGCCTTCCGATAATATAAGTTTTCACTTAAATATAATCAACAATATAATTTGCCAGTTCATGAACCTACTACACCAAAATCCTAGTTTCTTTAAAACCCTTTCAAGCCAGGAGGGGTAGTGCACACCTATTACTGCAGCACTTTGGAGGCTGAGGAAGGAGGATCTCTGTGAGTTCAAGGCAAGCCTGAGCTACATAGTGAACCCTGTCTCAAAAAGACAAAAGAAGAAAAGGTTTCTTAAGACTGCTTCTAGTCATTCCAAGAAAGTGTATATTGCCTCTGAGGACAAACAAACCATATCTGCAGTCAGCTGCTAGATTATTGATGATTTTTCTATCTTCTGTGTATACCTTCCCCTCTCCACTGTCTTAGCTAAAAATCATGGAAATCATAACTAATCCCCATGGGACATCTCCCACCATAACCAACTAGGAGCCTCAATGTCTAATTGAAGCTGAAACAAGGGAGTCTAAAGGCATCCAATCTGCACAGTGACCTGCTAAAAGTGGGGTAGAAGACTGCTTGCACTCTTAGTCAGATTTCCATCACTGTGACAAAATACCTGAAATTTAAAAGGAAAAAGAAAGATGTCTGTGTTAGTTACTTTTCACTCATTGCTGGGACAAATACCCGACACTCAAAATGAAGGAAGGAAAGTTTTTTTTTTTTTTTTTTTTTTTTTTTTTTTTTTTTTTTTTTTTTTGAGACAGGGTCTCGCTATGCAGTTCTGGCTGGTCTTGAGCTCACTTCCATAGCCCAGGCTGGTCTCGAACTCATAGTGATCCTCCTGCCTCAGCCTCCCGAATGTTGGGATTACAGGCGTGCGCCACCACGCCCGGCTAGGAAAGGTTTATTTACGTCACAGTTTGTGGAGGTTTCAGTCCATATTCGCCTGGCCCAAGGCTGAGTGGATCAGAGCACAGAGCATCCAGTTCATGGCAGTGGAACAGCAACAAAATGGTGGCAGAGGCAGCCAACCAAACAGGGCAGCAGAGCAACAGCTACAGCTTTGTCTGTCTCTCTGTCGCTCTTTATATTACATTCAGGCTGTCCACCTTAGGATATCTGTGCTACACCACAACCATAGTCTCAGCCTTACTCAGACCAATAATCCCATCAGTACTAAAAGACAATCCCAGGGATCATGAATCAAATCTCAATCTATGGAAGCCACCCCCCATGATTGCATGAGGCTTTAAGGGGACAGCTACACATAAACCAGAACAATATCTCAGTTACTTTTCTCTCATTGCTTGGACAAAATACTCAACACCCAAAATTAAGTAAGGAAAGGTGTATTTAGCTCACAGGTAGTGGAAGTTTCTGCCCATATTAAGCTGGCTCCAAGGCAGAATGGCACATGGCATAGGGCAGCAGTTCATGATGGAAGAAAATTGTAAAGACCAAAGGAAGGTCTTCCCCACCCAGAACCCAGACCACCATGTGTGCATGTAGGAACTCTCAGCCTGTGCCCTTGTGCCACCAGAACTTCTTCCCCAATGAGAGCCCTGCCCCAGCATCTGCTGTGGAACCCTCCAGGAAAATTCCCCGCAGAAAAGCTGAGGAATCAAAATCTCCCAGGTAAACCAGGAGCTGAACATCTTTCCAGAGGAGCACAGGGGGCTTGCTTCCATGAGCTGCAACAAAAAGAAACAGAGCACAGCAGCCAGACCGAGTCACACATATCTGGAAAGATCAAATTTGGTAGATGCAGACCCAAACTTCAGAAGGCGCTAATGGCATACCTTCACCAACGTTCTACGCTATAAGTCAAAATGACAAAGAGAAAGAGCAAGATGCAATCTCGTGCCCTGAGCCCACCCTGAAGGACTGCAAGAGATACTAGCATAGAAGAAAATGGAAATCGTGAAGGTAAAATCTCTCAATTAGTAGCCTCTGAAGTAAAGAACCAATTGCAGAAATGGATAGAGAAACTCAGATCAGAAATAACCTCTGAAGTAAAAAAAGAAATATCTGAAATAATAGTGTCTGAAGTAAAAAGACAGCTGCAAAAAAGTATAGAGGAGATTAGATTAGAAATTACCTGTGAAGTAAAAAAAAAAAAAAAGACATCTAAGAATTAATAGGGTCTGAAGTAAAGGAACAACTGCAGAAAGTTAGAGAGGAAATCAGACTACAAACAATCTCTGAAGTGAAAAAAGAAAGGATAACTATAATGAAAAACTTAATAAATGATTCAAAAAACACACTGATAAAATATTAGAGGAGAATAGAAAAATGATAGAATCCTTGAATGAGCAATATAGGAAAAAACAGATAACATGAAAAAGTTTCAAAAAGATACACAGGAAAATAAAATCTCAATTACAAGCTGGCAACATTGTATGAATGAAAGTGAAGACAGAGTTTCAGATCTTGAAGACACAGTCATAGCTAGTGAAAAGGTAAAACAAGTAGGATGCAGGAAAAAATAATGTAACAACTGCAAGATGATACAAAGATGAAAAACATGAGACTAATGAGTATCAACAAGAAAGTAGTCAATACAAATGAAATAAATAGAATATGGTCAGAAATGACAGCAGAAAACTTCCCCAAAAAACATGAGACTAATGAGTATCAACAAGAAAGTAGTCAATACAAATGAAATAAATAGAATATGGTCAGAAATGACAGCAGAAAACTTCCCAAATATGAGAAAATAATTTGGCATTGAGGTAACTGAAGCATACAGACCTTAATATAACATCAACCCAACTAAAAACATACCTATACTTATAATAGTCAAGATTCCAGAAATCCAGCTGAAGAATAATATACTAAAAGCCATTAGAGAAAAGAAGCAGATCACATTGCTAGACAGCAAAATAGCAACACCTCAAATGCATACACTTCTTCATTAAGATAAGCCTAAGTAATAGGTGCATACCTGCAGGTAGAGAAGAGTGACAACGGAAGAACATAGGAATTTTACAGTAAAAAGAAATTCAAATAAATGAGACCATAGAATAGCAAGGAAAGAAAAATGCCCCAGCACCTCCCATCCCCAGCTCCCCAGCTGAGGGAGGGGCTATCTCTACAGAGGTAAAGGTAAAAGAGAGAGTTGGTACATTCTCTCAGGACATATGCTGTACCTTACAAGCTTATTGCCTAAATCCAAGAGAATGAAACAACTATTGCATATGAGTGAGAGACTGAGCAGTGCTATAGACATGTTGAAAAAGAAGCAATCAGGAATCTTGGAAACTAGCCGGGCGTGGTAGCTCACGCCTGTAATCCCAGCACTCGGGAGGCTGAGGCAGGAGGATTGGTGCGAGTTCGAGACCAGCCTGGGCTACAAAAGTGAGCTCAAGGCCAGCCTCAACTGCATAGAAAGACCCTGTCTCAAAAAG